>CAXIWP010000039.1:0-145715 GCA_964036235.1 Heterorhabditis bacteriophora | reverse complement strand
CCTAAGCCTAAGCCTAAGCCTAAGCCTAAGCCTAAGCCTAAGCCTAAGCCTAAGCCTAAGCCTAAGCCTAAGCCTAAGCCTAAGCCTAAGCCTAAGCCTACCTAAGCCTAAGCCTAAGCCTAAGCCTAAGCCTAAGCCTAAGCCTAAGCCTAAGCCTAAGCCTAAGCCTAAGCCTAAGCCTAAGCCTAAGCCTAAGCCTAAGCCTAAGCCTAAGCCTAAGCCTAAGCCTAAGCCTAAGCCTAAGCCTAAGCCTAAGCCTAAGCCTAAGCCTAAGCCTAAGCCTAAGCCTAAGCCTAAGCCTAAGCCTAAGCCTAAGCCTAAGCCTAAGCCTAAGCCTAAGCCTAAGCCTAAGCCTAAGCCTAAGCCTAAGCCTAAGCCTAAGCCTAAGCCTAAGCCTAAGCCTAAGCCTAAGCCTAAGCCTAAGCCTAAGCCTAAGCCTAAGCCTAAGCCTAAGCCTAAGCCTAAGCCTAAGCCTAAGCCTAAGCCTAAGCCTAAGCCTAAGCCTAAGCCTAAGCCTAAGCCTAAGCCTAAGCCTAAGCCTAAGCCTAAGCCTAAGCCTAAGCCTAAGCCTAAGCCTAAGCCTAAGCCTAAGCCTAAGCCTAAGCCTAAGCCTAAGCCTAAGCCTAAGCCTAAGCCTAAGCCTAAGCCTAAGCCTAAGCCTAAGCCTAAGCCTAAGCCTAAGCCTAAGCCTAAGCCTAAGCCTAAGCCTAAGCCTAAGCCTAAGCCTAAGCCTAAGCCTAAGCCTAAGCCTAAGCCTAAGCCTAAGCCTAAGCCTAAGCCTAAGCCTAAGCCTAAGCCTAAGCCTAAGCCTAAGCCTAAGCCTAAGCCTAAGCCTAAGCCTAAGCCTAAGCCTAAGCCTAAGCCTAAGCCTAAGCCTAAGCCTAAGCCTAAGCCTAAGCCTAAGCCTAAGCCTAAGCCTAAGCCTAAGCCTAAGCCTAAGCCTAAGCCTAAGCCTAAGCCTAAGCCTAAGCCTAAGCCTAAGCCTAAGCCTAAGCCTAAGCCTAAGCCTAAGCCTAAGCCTAAGCCTAAGCCTAAGCCTAAGCCTAAGCCTAAGCCTAAGCCTAAGCCTAAGCCTAAGCCTAAGCCTAAGCCTAAGCCTAAGCCTAAGCCTAAGCCTAAGCCTAAGCCTAAGCCTAAGCCTAAGCCTAAGCCTAAGCCTAAGCCTAAGCCTAAGCCTAAGCCTAAGCCTAAGCCTAAGCCTAAGCCTAAGCCTAAGCCTAAGCCTAAGCCTAAGCCTAAGCCTAAGCCTAAGCCTAAGCCTAAGCCTAAGCCTAAGCCTAAGCCTAAGCCTAAGCCTAAGCCTAAGCCTAAGCCTAAGCCTAAGCCTAAGCCTAAGCCTAAGCCTAAGCCTAAGCCTAAGCCTAAGCCTAAGCCTAAGCCTAAGCCTAAGCCTAAGCCTAAGCCTAAGCCTAAGCCTAAGCCTAAGCCTAAGCCTAAGCCTAAGCCTAAGCCTAAGCCTAAGCCTAAGCCTAAGCCTAAGCCTAAGCCTAAGCCTAAGCCTAAGCCTAAGCCTAAGCCTAAGCCTAAGCCTAAGCCTAAGCCTAAGCCTAAGCCTAAGCCTAAGCCTAAGCCTAAGCCTAAGCCTAAGCCTAAGCCTAAGCCTAAGCCTAAGCCTAAGCCTAAGCCTAAGCCTAAGCCTAAGCCTAAGCCTAAGCCTAAGCCTAAGCCTAAGCCTAAGCCTAAGCCTAAGCCTAAGCCTAAGCCTAAGCCTAAGCCTAAGCCTAAGCCTAAGCCTAAGCCTAAGCCTAAGCCTAAGCCTAAGCCTAAGCCTAAGCCTAAGCCTAAGCCTAAGCCTAAGCCTAAGCCTAAGCCTAAGCCTAAGCCTAAGCCTAAGCCTAAGCCTAAGCCTAAGCCTAAGCCTAAGCCTAAGCCTAAGCCTAAGCCTAAGCCTAAGCCTAAGCCTAAGCCTAAGCCTAAGCCTAAGCCTAAGCCTAAGCCTAAGCCTAAGCCTAAGCCTAAGCCTAAGCCTAAGCCTAAGCCTAAGCCTAAGCCTAAGCCTAAGCCTAAGCCTAAGCCTAAGCCTAAGCCTAAGCCTAAGCCTAAGCCTAAGCCTAAGCCTAAGCCTAAGCCTAAGCCTAAGCCTAAGCCTAAGCCTAAGCCTAAGCCTAAGCCTAAGCCTAAGCCTAAGCCTAAGCCTAAGCCTAAGCCTAAGCCTAAGCCTAAGCCTAAGCCTAAGCCTAAGCCTAAGCCTAAGCCTAAGCCTAAGCCTAAGCCTAAGCCTAAGCCTAAGCCTAAGCCTAAGCCTAAGCCTAAGCCTAAGCCTAAGCCTAAGCCTAAGCCTAAGCCTAAGCCTAAGCCTAAGCCTAAGCCTAAGCCTAAGCCTAAGCCTAAGCCTAAGCCTAAGCCTAAGCCTAAGCCTAAGCCTAAGCCTAAGCCTAAGCCTAAGCCTAAGCCTAAGCCTAAGCCTAAGCCTAAGCCTAAGCCTAAGCCTAAGCCTAAGCCTAAGCCTAAGCCTAAGCCTAAGCCTAAGCCTAAGCCTAAGCCTAAGCCTAAGCCTAAGCCTAAGCCTAAGCCTAAGCCTAAGCCTAAGCCTAAGCCTAAGCCTAAGCCTAAGCCTAAGCCTAAGCCTAAGCCTAAGCCTAAGCCTAAGCCTAAGCCTAAGCCTAAGCCTAAGCCTAAGCCTAAGCCTAAGCCTAAGCCTAAGCCTAAGCCTAAGCCTAAGCCTAAGCCTAAGCCTAAGCCTAAGCCTAAGCCTAAGCCTAAGCCTAAGCCTAAGCCTAAGCCTAAGCCTAAGCCTAAGCCTAAGCCTAAGCCTAAGCCTAAGCCTAAGCCTAAGCCTAAGCCTAAGCCTAAGCCTAAGCCTAAGCCTAAGCCTAAGCCTAAGCCTAAGCCTAAGCCTAAGCCTAAGCCTAAGCCTAAGCCTAAGCCTAAGCCTAAGCCTAAGCCTAAGCCTAAGCCTAAGCCTAAGCCTAAGCCTAAGCCTAAGCCTAAGCCTAAGCCTAAGCCTAAGCCTAAGCCTAAGCCTAAGCCTAAGCCTAAGCCTAAGCCTAAGCCTAAGCCTAAGCCTAAGCCTAAGCCTAAGCCTAAGCCTAAGCCTAAGCCTAAGCCTAAGCCTAAGCCTAAGCCTAAGCCTAAGCCTAAGCCTAAGCCTAAGCCTAAGCCTAAGCCTAAGCCTAAGCCTAAGCCTAAGCCTAAGCCTAAGCCTAAGCCTAAGCCTAAGCCTAAGCCTAAGCCTAAGCCTAAGCCTAAGCCTAAGCCTAAGCCTAAGCCTAAGCCTAAGCCTAAGCCTAAGCCTAAGCCTAAGCCTAAGCCTAAGCCTAAGCCTAAGCCTAAGCCTAAGCCTAAGCCTAAGCCTAAGCCTAAGCCTAAGCCTAAGCCTAAGCCTAAGCCTAAGCCTAAGCCTAAGCCTAAGCCTAAGCCTAAGCCTAAGCCTAAGCCTAAGCCTAAGCCTAAGCCTAAGCCTAAGCCTAAGCCTAAGCCTAAGCCTAAGCCTAAGCCTAAGCCTAAGCCTAAGCCTAAGCCTAAGCCTAAGCCTAAGCCTAAGCCTAAGCCTAAGCCTAAGCCTAAGCCTAAGCCTAAGCCTAAGCCTAAGCCTAAGCCTAAGCCTAAGCCTAAGCCTAAGCCTAAGCCTAAGCCTAAGCCTAAGCCTAAGCCTAAGCCTAAGCCTAAGCCTAAGCCTAAGCCTAAGCCTAAGCCTAAGCCTAAGCCTAAGCCTAAGCCTAAGCCTAAGCCTAAGCCTAAGCCTAAGCCTAAGCCTAAGCCTAAGCCTAAGCCTAAGCCTAAGCCTAAGCCTAAGCCTAAGCCTAAGCCTAAGCCTAAGCCTAAGCCTAAGCCTAAGCCTAAGCCTAAGCCTAAGCCTAAGCCTAAGCCTAAGCCTAAGCCTAAGCCTAAGCCTAAGCCTAAGCCTAAGCCTAAGCCTAAGCCTAAGCCTAAGCCTAAGCCTAAGCCTAAGCCTAAGCCTAAGCCTAAGCCTAAGCCTAAGCCTAAGCCTAAGCCTAAGCCTAAGCCTAAGCCTAAGCCTAAGCCTAAGCCTAAGCCTAAGCCTAAGCCTAAGCCTAAGCCTAAGCCTAAGCCTAAGCCTAAGCCTAAGCCTAAGCCTAAGCCTAAGCCTAAGCCTAAGCCTAAGCCTAAGCCTAAGCCTAAGCCTAAGCCTAAGCCTAAGCCTAAGCCTAAGCCTAAGCCTAAGCCTAAGCCTAAGCCTAAGCCTAAGCCTAAGCCTAAGCCTAAGCCTAAGCCTAAGCCTAAGCCTAAGCCTAAGCCTAAGCCTAAGCCTAAGCCTAAGCCTAAGCCTAAGCCTAAGCCTAAGCCTAAGCCTAAGCCTAAGCCTAAGCCTAAGCCTAAGCCTAAGCCTAAGCCTAAGCCTAAGCCTAAGCCTAAGCCTAAGCCTAAGCCTAAGCCTAAGCCTAAGCCTAAGCCTAAGCCTAAGCCTAAGCCTAAGCCTAAGCCTAAGCCTAAGCCTAAGCCTAAGCCTAAGCCTAAGCCTAAGCCTAAGCCTAAGCCTAAGCCTAAGCCTAAGCCTAAGCCTAAGCCTAAGCCTAAGCCTAAGCCTAAGCCTAAGCCTAAGCCTAAGCCTAAGCCTAAGCCTAAGCCTAAGCCTAAGCCTAAGCCTAAGCCTAAGCCTAAGCCTAAGCCTAAGCCTAAGCCTAAGCCTAAGCCTAAGCCTAAGCCTAAGCCTAAGCCTAAGCCTAAGCCTAAGCCTAAGCCTAAGCCTAAGCCTAAGCCTAAGCCTAAGCCTAAGCCTAAGCCTAAGCCTAAGCCTAAGCCTAAGCCTAAGCCTAAGCCTAAGCCTAAGCCTAAGCCTAAGCCTAAGCCTAAGCCTAAGCCTAAGCCTAAGCCTAAGCCTAAGCCTAAGCCTAAGCCTAAGCCTAAGCCTAAGCCTAAGCCTAAGCCTAAGCCTAAGCCTAAGCCTAAGCCTAAGCCTAAGCCTAAGCCTAAGCCTAAGCCTAAGCCTAAGCCTAAGCCTAAGCCTAAGCCTAAGCCTAAGCCTAAGCCTAAGCCTAAGCCTAAGCCTAAGCCTAAGCCTAAGCCTAAGCCTAAGCCTAAGCCTAAGCCTAAGCCTAAGCCTAAGCCTAAGCCTAAGCCTAAGCCTAAGCCTAAGCCTAAGCCTAAGCCTAAGCCTAAGCCTAAGCCTAAGCCTAAGCCTAAGCCTAAGCCTAAGCCTAAGCCTAAGCCTAAGCCTAAGCCTAAGCCTAAGCCTAAGCCTAAGCCTAAGCCTAAGCCTAAGCCTAAGCCTAAGCCTAAGCCTAAGCCTAAGCCTAAGCCTAAGCCTAAGCCTAAGCCTAAGCCTAAGCCTAAGCCTAAGCCTAAGCCTAAGCCTAAGCCTAAGCCTAAGCCTAAGCCTAAGCCTAAGCCTAAGCCTAAGCCTAAGCCTAAGCCTAAGCCTAAGCCTAAGCCTAAGCCTAAGCCTAAGCCTAAGCCTAAGCCTAAGCCTAAGCCTAAGCCTAAGCCTAAGCCTAAGCCTAAGCCTAAGCCTAAGCCTAAGCCTAAGCCTAAGCCTAAGCCTAAGCCTAAGCCTAAGCCTAAGCCTAAGCCTAAGCCTAAGCCTAAGCCTAAGCCTAAGCCTAAGCCTAAGCCTAAGCCTAAGCCTAAGCCTAAGCCTAAGCCTAAGCCTAAGCCTAAGCCTAAGCCTAAGCCTAAGCCTAAGCCTAAGCCTAAGCCTAAGCCTAAGCCTAAGCCTAAGCCTAAGCCTAAGCCTAAGCCTAAGCCTAAGCCTAAGCCTAAGCCTAAGCCTAAGCCTAAGCCTAAGCCTAAGCCTAAGCCTAAGCCTAAGCCTAAGCCTAAGCCTAAGCCTAAGCCTAAGCCTAAGCCTAAGCCTAAGCCTAAGCCTAAGCCTAAGCCTAAGCCTAAGCCTAAGCCTAAGCCTAAGCCTAAGCCTAAGCCTAAGCCTAAGCCTAAGCCTAAGCCTAAGCCTAAGCCTAAGCCTAAGCCTAAGCCTAAGCCTAAGCCTAAGCCTAAGCCTAAGCCTAAGCCTAAGCCTAAGCCTAAGCCTAAGCCTAAGCCTAAGCCTAAGCCTAAGCCTAAGCCTAAGCCTAAGCCTAAGCCTAAGCCTAAGCCTAAGCCTAAGCCTAAGCCTAAGCCTAAGCCTAAGCCTAAGCCTAAGCCTAAGCCTAAGCCTAAGCCTAAGCCTAAGCCTAAGCCTAAGCCTAAGCCTAAGCCTAAGCCTAAGCCTAAGCCTAAGCCTAAGCCTAAGCCTAAGCCTAAGCCTAAGCCTAAGCCTAAGCCTAAGCCTAAGCCTAAGCCTAAGCCTAAGCCTAAGCCTAAGCCTAAGCCTAAGCCTAAGCCTAAGCCTAAGCCTAAGCCTAAGCCTAAGCCTAAGCCTAAGCCTAAGCCTAAGCCTAAGCCTAAGCCTAAGCCTAAGCCTAAGCCTAAGCCTAAGCCTAAGCCTAAGCCTAAGCCTAAGCCTAAGCCTAAGCCTAAGCCTAAGCCTAAGCCTAAGCCTAAGCCTAAGCCTAAGCCTAAGCCTAAGCCTAAGCCTAAGCCTAAGCCTAAGCCTAAGCCTAAGCCTAAGCCTAAGCCTAAGCCTAAGCCTAAGCCTAAGCCTAAGCCTAAGCCTAAGCCTAAGCCTAAGCCTAAGCCTAAGCCTAAGCCTAAGCCTAAGCCTAAGCCTAAGCCTAAGCCTAAGCCTAAGCCTAAGCCTAAGCCTAAGCCTAAGCCTAAGCCTAAGCCTAAGCCTAAGCCTAAGCCTAAGCCTAAGCCTAAGCCTAAGCCTAAGCCTAAGCCTAAGCCTAAGCCTAAGCCTAAGCCTAAGCCTAAGCCTAAGCCTAAGCCTAAGCCTAAGCCTAAGCCTAAGCCTAAGCCTAAGCCTAAGCCTAAGCCTAAGCCTAAGCCTAAGCCTAAGCCTAAGCCTAAGCCTAAGCCTAAGCCTAAGCCTAAGCCTAAGCCTAAGCCTAAGCCTAAGCCTAAGCCTAAGCCTAAGCCTAAGCCTAAGCCTAAGCCTAAGCCTAAGCCTAAGCCTAAGCCTAAGCCTAAGCCTAAGCCTAAGCCTAAGCCTAAGCCTAAGCCTAAGCCTAAGCCTAAGCCTAAGCCTAAGCCTAAGCCTAAGCCTAAGCCTAAGCCTAAGCCTAAGCCTAAGCCTAAGCCTAAGCCTAAGCCTAAGCCTAAGCCTAAGCCTAAGCCTAAGCCTAAGCCTAAGCCTAAGCCTAAGCCTAAGCCTAAGCCTAAGCCTAAGCCTAAGCCTAAGCCTAAGCCTAAGCCTAAGCCTAAGCCTAAGCCTAAGCCTAAGCCTAAGCCTAAGCCTAAGCCTAAGCCTAAGCCTAAGCCTAAGCCTAAGCCTAAGCCTAAGCCTAAGCCTAAGCCTAAGCCTAAGCCTAAGCCTAAGCCTAAGCCTAAGCCTAAGCCTAAGCCTAAGCCTAAGCCTAAGCCTAAGCCTAAGCCTAAGCCTAAGCCTAAGCCTAAGCCTAAGCCTAAGCCTAAGCCTAAGCCTAAGCCTAAGCCTAAGCCTAAGCCTAAGCCTAAGCCTAAGCCTAAGCCTAAGCCTAAGCCTAAGCCTAAGCCTAAGCCTAAGCCTAAGCCTAAGCCTAAGCCTAAGCCTAAGCCTAAGCCTAAGCCTAAGCCTAAGCCTAAGCCTAAGCCTAAGCCTAAGCCTAAGCCTAAGCCTAAGCCTAAGCCTAAGCCTAAGCCTAAGCCTAAGCCTAAGCCTAAGCCTAAGCCTAAGCCTAAGCCTAAGCCTAAGCCTAAGCCTAAGCCTAAGCCTAAGCCTAAGCCTAAGCCTAAGCCTAAGCCTAAGCCTAAGCCTAAGCCTAAGCCTAAGCCTAAGCCTAAGCCTAAGCCTAAGCCTAAGCCTAAGCCTAAGCCTAAGCCTAAGCCTAAGCCTAAGCCTAAGCCTAAGCCTAAGCCTAAGCCTAAGCCTAAGCCTAAGCCTAAGCCTAAGCCTAAGCCTAAGCCTAAGCCTAAGCCTAAGCCTAAGCCTAAGCCTAAGCCTAAGCCTAAGCCTAAGCCTAAGCCTAAGCCTAAGCCTAAGCCTAAGCCTAAGCCTAAGCCTAAGCCTAAGCCTAAGCCTAAGCCTAAGCCTAAGCCTAAGCCTAAGCCTAAGCCTAAGCCTAAGCCTAAGCCTAAGCCTAAGCCTAAGCCTAAGCCTAAGCCTAAGCCTAAGCCTAAGCCTAAGCCTAAGCCTAAGCCTAAGCCTAAGCCTAAGCCTAAGCCTAAGCCTAAGCCTAAGCCTAAGCCTAAGCCTAAGCCTAAGCCTAAGCCTAAGCCTAAGCCTAAGCCTAAGCCTAAGCCTAAGCCTAAGCCTAAGCCTAAGCCTAAGCCTAAGCCTAAGCCTAAGCCTAAGCCTAAGCCTAAGCCTAAGCCTAAGCCTAAGCCTAAGCCTAAGCCTAAGCCTAAGCCTAAGCCTAAGCCTAAGCCTAAGCCTAAGCCTAAGCCTAAGCCTAAGCCTAAGCCTAAGCCTAAGCCTAAGCCTAAGCCTAAGCCTAAGCCTAAGCCTAAGCCTAAGCCTAAGCCTAAGCCTAAGCCTAAGCCTAAGCCTAAGCCTAAGCCTAAGCCTAAGCCTAAGCCTAAGCCTAAGCCTAAGCCTAAGCCTAAGCCTAAGCCTAAGCCTAAGCCTAAGCCTAAGCCTAAGCCTAAGCCTAAGCCTAAGCCTAAGCCTAAGCCTAAGCCTAAGCCTAAGCCTAAGCCTAAGCCTAAGCCTAAGCCTAAGCCTAAGCCTAAGCCTAAGCCTAAGCCTAAGCCTAAGCCTAAGCCTAAGCCTAAGCCTAAGCCTAAGCCTAAGCCTAAGCCTAAGCCTAAGCCTAAGCCTAAGCCTAAGCCTAAGCCTAAGCCTAAGCCTAAGCCTAAGCCTAAGCCTAAGCCTAAGCCTAAGCCTAAGCCTAAGCCTAAGCCTAAGCCTAAGCCTAAGCCTAAGCCTAAGCCTAAGCCTAAGCCTAAGCCTAAGCCTAAGCCTAAGCCTAAGCCTAAGCCTAAGCCTAAGCCTAAGCCTAAGCCTAAGCCTAAGCCTAAGCCTAAGCCTAAGCCTAAGCCTAAGCCTAAGCCTAAGCCTAAGCCTAAGCCTAAGCCTAAGCCTAAGCCTAAGCCTAAGCCTAAGCCTAAGCCTAAGCCTAAGCCTAAGCCTAAGCCTAAGCCTAAGCCTAAGCCTAAGCCTAAGCCTAAGCCTAAGCCTAAGCCTAAGCCTAAGCCTAAGCCTAAGCCTAAGCCTAAGCCTAAGCCTAAGCCTAAGCCTAAGCCTAAGCCTAAGCCTAAGCCTAAGCCTAAGCCTAAGCCTAAGCCTAAGCCTAAGCCTAAGCCTAAGCCTAAGCCTAAGCCTAAGCCTAAGCCTAAGCCTAAGCCTAAGCCTAAGCCTAAGCCTAAGCCTAAGCCTAAGCCTAAGCCTAAGCCTAAGCCTAAGCCTAAGCCTAAGCCTAAGCCTAAGCCTAAGCCTAAGCCTAAGCCTAAGCCTAAGCCTAAGCCTAAGCCTAAGCCTAAGCCTAAGCCTAAGCCTAAGCCTAAGCCTAAGCCTAAGCCTAAGCCTAAGCCTAAGCCTAAGCCTAAGCCTAAGCCTAAGCCTAAGCCTAAGCCTAAGCCTAAGCCTAAGCCTAAGCCTAAGCCTAAGCCTAAGCCTAAGCCTAAGCCTAAGCCTAAGCCTAAGCCTAAGCCTAAGCCTAAGCCTAAGCCTAAGCCTAAGCCTAAGCCTAAGCCTAAGCCTAAGCCTAAGCCTAAGCCTAAGCCTAAGCCTAAGCCTAAGCCTAAGCCTAAGCCTAAGCCTAAGCCTAAGCCTAAGCCTAAGCCTAAGCCTAAGCCTAAGCCTAAGCCTAAGCCTAAGCCTAAGCCTAAGCCTAAGCCTAAGCCTAAGCCTAAGCCTAAGCCTAAGCCTAAGCCTAAGCCTAAGCCTAAGCCTAAGCCTAAGCCTAAGCCTAAGCCTAAGCCTAAGCCTAAGCCTAAGCCTAAGCCTAAGCCTAAGCCTAAGCCTAAGCCTAAGCCTAAGCCTAAGCCTAAGCCTAAGCCTAAGCCTAAGCCTAAGCCTAAGCCTAAGCCTAAGCCTAAGCCTAAGCCTAAGCCTAAGCCTAAGCCTAAGCCTAAGCCTCTGATGGGGGGTACCTAGCTAAGCCTCTGATGGGGGGTACCTAGCTAAGCCTCTGATGGGGGGTACCTAGCTAAGCCTCTGATGGGGGGTACCTAGCTAAGCCTCTGATGGGGGGTACCTAGCTAAGCCTCTGATGGGGGGTACCTAGCTAAGCCTCTGATGGGGGGTACCTAGCTAAGCCTCTGATGGGGGGTACCTAGCTAAGCCTCTGATGGGGGGTACCTAGCTAAGCCTCTGATGGGGGGTACCTAGCTAAGCCTCTGATGGGGGGTACCTAGCTAAGCCTCTGATGGGGGGTACCTAGCTAAGCCTCTGATGGGGGGTACCTAGCTAAGCCTCTGATGGGGGGTACCTAGCTAAGCCTCTGATGGGGGGTACCTAGCTAAGCCTCTGATGGGGGGTACCTAGCTAAGCCTCTGATGGGGGGTACCTAGCTAAGCCTCTGATGGGGGGTACCTAGCTAAGCCTCTGATGGGGGGTACCTAGCTAAGCCTCTGATGGGGGGTACCTAGCTAAGCCTCTGATGGGGGGTACCTAGCTAAGCCTCTGATGGGGGGTACCTAGCTAAGCCTCTGATGGGGGGTACCTAGCTAAGCCTCTGATGGGGGGTACCTAGCTAAGCCTCTGATGGGGGGTACCTAGCTAAGCCTCTGATGGGGGGTACCTAGCTAAGCCTCTGATGGGGGGTACCTAGCTAAGCCTCTGATGGGGGGTACCTAGCTAAGCCTCTGATGGGGGGTACCTAGCTAAGCCTCTGATGGGGGGTACCTAGCTAAGCCTCTGATGGGGGGTACCTAGCTAAGCCTCTGATGGGGGGTACCTAGCTAAGCCTCTGATGGGGGGTACCTAGCTAAGCCTCTGATGGGGGGTACCTAGCTAAGCCTCTGATGGGGGGTACCTAGCTAAGCCTCTGATGGGGGGTACCTAGCTAAGCCTCTGATGGGGGGTACCTAGCTAAGCCTCTGATGGGGGGTACCTAGCTAAGCCTCTGATGGGGGGTACCTAGCTAAGCCTCTGATGGGGGGTACCTAGCTAAGCCTCTGATGGGGGGTACCTAGCTAAGCCTCTGATGGGGGGTACCTAGCTAAGCCTCTGATGGGGGGTACCTAGCTAAGCCTCTGATGGGGGGTACCTAGCTAAGCCTCTGATGGGGGGTACCTAGCTAAGCCTCTGATGGGGGGTACCTAGCTAAGCCTCTGATGGGGGGTACCTAGCTAAGCCTCTGATGGGGGGTACCTAGCTAAGCCTCTGATGGGGGGTACCTAGCTAAGCCTCTGATGGGGGGTACCTAGCTAAGCCTCTGATGGGGGGTACCTAGCTAAGCCTCTGATGGGGGGTACCTAGCTAAGCCTCTGATGGGGGGTACCTAGCTAAGCCTCTGATGGGGGGTACCTAGCTAAGCCTCTGATGGGGGGTACCTAGCTAAGCCTCTGATGGGGGGTACCTAGCTAAGCCTCTGATGGGGGGTACCTAGCTAAGCCTCTGATGGGGGGTACCTAGCTAAGCCTCTGATGGGGGGTACCTAGCTAAGCCTCTGATGGGGGGTACCTAGCTAAGCCTCTGATGGGGGGTACCTAGCTAAGCCTCTGATGGGGGGTACCTAGCTAAGCCTCTGATGGGGGGTACCTAGCTAAGCCTCTGATGGGGGGTACCTAGCTAAGCCTCTGATGGGGGGTACCTAGCTAAGCCTCTGATGGGGGGTACCTAGCTAAGCCTCTGATGGGGGGTACCTAGCTAAGCCTCTGATGGGGGGTACCTAGCTAAGCCTCTGATGGGGGGTACCTAGCTAAGCCTCTGATGGGGGGTACCTAGCTAAGCCTCTGATGGGGGGTACCTAGCTAAGCCTCTGATGGGGGGTACCTAGCTAAGCCTCTGATGGGGGGTACCTAGCTAAGCCTCTGATGGGGGGTACCTAGCTAAGCCTCTGATGGGGGGTACCTAGCTAAGCCTCTGATGGGGGGTACCTAGCTAAGCCTCTGATGGGGGGTACCTAGCTAAGCCTCTGATGGGGGGTACCTAGCTAAGCCTCTGATGGGGGGTACCTAGCTAAGCCTCTGATGGGGGGTACCTAGCTAAGCCTCTGATGGGGGGTACCTAGCTAAGCCTCTGATGGGGGGTACCTAGCTAAGCCTCTGATGGGGGGTACCTAGCTAAGCCTCTGATGGGGGGTACCTAGCTAAGCCTCTGATGGGGGGTACCTAGCTAAGCCTCTGATGGGGGGTACCTAGCTAAGCCTCTGATGGGGGGTACCTAGCTAAGCCTCTGATGGGGGGTACCTAGCTAAGCCTCTGATGGGGGGTACCTAGCTAAGCCTCTGATGGGGGGTACCTAGCTAAGCCTCTGATGGGGGGTACCTAGCTAAGCCTCTGATGGGGGGTACCTAGCTAAGCCTCTGATGGGGGGTACCTAGCTAAGCCTCTGATGGGGGGTACCTAGCTAAGCCTCTGATGGGGGGTACCTAGCTAAGCCTCTGATGGGGGGTACCTAGCTAAGCCTCTGATGGGGGGTACCTAGCTAAGCCTCTGATGGGGGGTACCTAGCTAAGCCTCTGATGGGGGGTACCTAGCTAAGCCTCTGATGGGGGGTACCTAGCTAAGCCTCTGATGGGGGGTACCTAGCTAAGCCTCTGATGGGGGGTACCTAGCTAAGCCTCTGATGGGGGGTACCTAGCTAAGCCTCTGATGGGGGGTACCTAGCTAAGCCTCTGATGGGGGGTACCTAGCTAAGCCTCTGATGGGGGGTACCTAGCTAAGCCTCTGATGGGGGGTACCTAGCTAAGCCTCTGATGGGGGGTACCTAGCTAAGCCTCTGATGGGGGGTACCTAGCTAAGCCTCTGATGGGGGGTACCTAGCTAAGCCTCTGATGGGGGGTACCTAGCTAAGCCTCTGATGGGGGGTACCTAGCTAAGCCTCTGATGGGGGGTACCTAGCTAAGCCTCTGATGGGGGGTACCTAGCTAAGCCTCTGATGGGGGGTACCTAGCTAAGCCTCTGATGGGGGGTACCTAGCTAAGCCTCTGATGGGGGGTACCTAGCTAAGCCTCTGATGGGGGGTACCTAGCTAAGCCTCTGATGGGGGGTACCTAGCTAAGCCTCTGATGGGGGGTACCTAGCTAAGCCTCTGATGGGGGGTACCTAGCTAAGCCTCTGATGGGGGGTACCTAGCTAAGCCTCTGATGGGGGGTACCTAGCTAAGCCTCTGATGGGGGGTACCTAGCTAAGCCTCTGATGGGGGGTACCTAGCTAAGCCTCTGATGGGGGGTACCTAGCTAAGCCTCTGATGGGGGGTACCTAGCTAAGCCTCTGATGGGGGGTACCTAGCTAAGCCTCTGATGGGGGGTACCTAGCTAAGCCTCTGATGGGGGGTACCTAGCTAAGCCTCTGATGGGGGGTACCTAGCTAAGCCTCTGATGGGGGGTACCTAGCTAAGCCTCTGATGGGGGGTACCTAGCTAAGCCTCTGATGGGGGGTACCTAGCTAAGCCTCTGATGGGGGGTACCTAGCTAAGCCTCTGATGGGGGGTACCTAGCTAAGCCTCTGATGGGGGGTACCTAGCTAAGCCTCTGATGGGGGGTACCTAGCTAAGCCTCTGATGGGGGGTACCTAGCTAAGCCTCTGATGGGGGGTACCTAGCTAAGCCTCTGATGGGGGGTACCTAGCTAAGCCTCTGATGGGGGGTACCTAGCTAAGCCTCTGATGGGGGGTACCTAGCTAAGCCTCTGATGGGGGGTACCTAGCTAAGCCTCTGATGGGGGGTACCTAGCTAAGCCTCTGATGGGGGGTACCTAGCTAAGCCTCTGATGGGGGGTACCTAGCTAAGCCTCTGATGGGGGGTACCTAGCTAAGCCTCTGATGGGGGGTACCTAGCTAAGCCTCTGATGGGGGGTACCTAGCTAAGCCTCTGATGGGGGGTACCTAGCTAAGCCTCTGATGGGGGGTACCTAGCTAAGCCTCTGATGGGGGGTACCTAGCTAAGCCTCTGATGGGGGGTACCTAGCTAAGCCTCTGATGGGGGGTACCTAGCTAAGCCTCTGATGGGGGGTACCTAGCTAAGCCTCTGATGGGGGGTACCTAGCTAAGCCTCTGATGGGGGGTACCTAGCTAAGCCTCTGATGGGGGGTACCTAGCTAAGCCTCTGATGGGGGGTACCTAGCTAAGCCTCTGATGGGGGGTACCTAGCTAAGCCTCTGATGGGGGGTACCTAGCTAAGCCTCTGATGGGGGGTACCTAGCTAAGCCTCTGATGGGGGGTACCTAGCTAAGCCTCTGATGGGGGGTACCTAGCTAAGCCTCTGATGGGGGGTACCTAGCTAAGCCTCTGATGGGGGGTACCTAGCTAAGCCTCTGATGGGGGGTACCTAGCTAAGCCTCTGATGGGGGGTACCTAGCTAAGCCTCTGATGGGGGGTACCTAGCTAAGCCTCTGATGGGGGGTACCTAGCTAAGCCTCTGATGGGGGGTACCTAGCTAAGCCTCTGATGGGGGGTACCTAGCTAAGCCTCTGATGGGGGGTACCTAGCTAAGCCTCTGATGGGGGGTACCTAGCTAAGCCTCTGATGGGGGGTACCTAGCTAAGCCTCTGATGGGGGGTACCTAGCTAAGCCTCTGATGGGGGGTACCTAGCTAAGCCTCTGATGGGGGGTACCTAGCTAAGCCTCTGATGGGGGGTACCTAGCTAAGCCTCTGATGGGGGGTACCTAGCTAAGCCTCTGATGGGGGGTACCTAGCTAAGCCTCTGATGGGGGGTACCTAGCTAAGCCTCTGATGGGGGGTACCTAGCTAAGCCTCTGATGGGGGGTACCTAGCTAAGCCTCTGATGGGGGGTACCTAGCTAAGCCTCTGATGGGGGGTACCTAGCTAAGCCTCTGATGGGGGGTACCTAGCTAAGCCTCTGATGGGGGGTACCTAGCTAAGCCTCTGATGGGGGGTACCTAGCTAAGCCTCTGATGGGGGGTACCTAGCTAAGCCTCTGATGGGGGGTACCTAGCTAAGCCTCTGATGGGGGGTACCTAGCTAAGCCTCTGATGGGGGGTACCTAGCTAAGCCTCTGATGGGGGGTACCTAGCTAAGCCTCTGATGGGGGGTACCTAGCTAAGCCTCTGATGGGGGGTACCTAGCTAAGCCTCTGATGGGGGGTACCTAGCTAAGCCTCTGATGGGGGGTACCTAGCTAAGCCTCTGATGGGGGGTACCTAGCTAAGCCTCTGATGGGGGGTACCTAGCTAAGCCTCTGATGGGGGGTACCTAGCTAAGCCTCTGATGGGGGGTACCTAGCTAAGCCTCTGATGGGGGGTACCTAGCTAAGCCTCTGATGGGGGGTACCTAGCTAAGCCTCTGATGGGGGGTACCTAGCTAAGCCTCTGATGGGGGGTACCTAGCTAAGCCTCTGATGGGGGGTACCTAGCTAAGCCTCTGATGGGGGGTACCTAGCTAAGCCTCTGATGGGGGGTACCTAGCTAAGCCTCTGATGGGGGGTACCTAGCTAAGCCTCTGATGGGGGGTACCTAGCTAAGCCTCTGATGGGGGGTACCTAGCTAAGCCTCTGATGGGGGGTACCTAGCTAAGCCTCTGATGGGGGGTACCTAGCTAAGCCTCTGATGGGGGGTACCTAGCTAAGCCTCTGATGGGGGGTACCTAGCTAAGCCTCTGATGGGGGGTACCTAGCTAAGCCTCTGATGGGGGGTACCTAGCTAAGCCTCTGATGGGGGGTACCTAGCTAAGCCTCTGATGGGGGGTACCTAGCTAAGCCTCTGATGGGGGGTACCTAGCTAAGCCTCTGATGGGGGGTACCTAGCTAAGCCTCTGATGGGGGGTACCTAGCTAAGCCTCTGATGGGGGGTACCTAGCTAAGCCTCTGATGGGGGGTACCTAGCTAAGCCTCTGATGGGGGGTACCTAGCTAAGCCTCTGATGGGGGGTACCTAGCTAAGCCTCTGATGGGGGGTACCTAGCTAAGCCTCTGATGGGGGGTACCTAGCTAAGCCTCTGATGGGGGGTACCTAGCTAAGCCTCTGATGGGGGGTACCTAGCTAAGCCTCTGATGGGGGGTACCTAGCTAAGCCTCTGATGGGGGGTACCTAGCTAAGCCTCTGATGGGGGGTACCTAGCTAAGCCTCTGATGGGGGGTACCTAGCTAAGCCTCTGATGGGGGGTACCTAGCTAAGCCTCTGATGGGGGGTACCTAGCTAAGCCTCTGATGGGGGGTACCTAGCTAAGCCTCTGATGGGGGGTACCTAGCTAAGCCTCTGATGGGGGGTACCTAGCTAAGCCTCTGATGGGGGGTACCTAGCTAAGCCTCTGATGGGGGGTACCTAGCTAAGCCTCTGATGGGGGGTACCTAGCTAAGCCTCTGATGGGGGGTACCTAGCTAAGCCTCTGATGGGGGGTACCTAGCTAAGCCTCTGATGGGGGGTACCTAGCTAAGCCTCTGATGGGGGGTACCTAGCTAAGCCTCTGATGGGGGGTACCTAGCTAAGCCTCTGATGGGGGGTACCTAGCTAAGCCTCTGATGGGGGGTACCTAGCTAAGCCTCTGATGGGGGGTACCTAGCTAAGCCTCTGATGGGGGGTACCTAGCTAAGCCTCTGATGGGGGGTACCTAGCTAAGCCTCTGATGGGGGGTACCTAGCTAAGCCTCTGATGGGGGGTACCTAGCTAAGCCTCTGATGGGGGGTACCTAGCTAAGCCTCTGATGGGGGGTACCTAGCTAAGCCTCTGATGGGGGGTACCTAGCTAAGCCTCTGATGGGGGGTACCTAGCTAAGCCTCTGATGGGGGGTACCTAGCTAAGCCTCTGATGGGGGGTACCTAGCTAAGCCTCTGATGGGGGGTACCTAGCTAAGCCTCTGATGGGGGGTACCTAGCTAAGCCTCTGATGGGGGGTACCTAGCTAAGCCTCTGATGGGGGGTACCTAGGTCCAGAAATACGGAAAAAAGAATGCACCGGGAGGAAACGAACCCGGTGCCATGTAAATGTAGACAGGCTTACAACCACTTAGCTAATGCTGGCGCATTTAGGAGGGGGTTGTAGCGATGATCAACGGCAGTTCGTGTGAGAGAGTAGCTTGGCGTGTTCCTTTTGAGATTGAGTGGGTAGAGGTAATAAGGACGGTGTTTTTTGTCCTCAGGTGGAATGGAAAATGTCGCGAAACTCTGTGTAGTGTCAATAGGATGTATTATAGTGACTCCTCTGTTGTTCAGGAAGTTAAGACGATAATTGTCGTTACTGAGATAATTGTGTGCTCATGATTCGTACCTTCGCATTTATGTACGATACTGGATTCTGAATCGAATTTAGATTCAGTG
This sequence comes from Heterorhabditis bacteriophora, assembly GCA_964036235.1. Taxonomy (NCBI): domain Eukaryota; kingdom Metazoa; phylum Nematoda; class Chromadorea; order Rhabditida; family Heterorhabditidae; genus Heterorhabditis; species Heterorhabditis bacteriophora. The sequence continues at coordinate 128,480 of CAXIWP010000039.1, read as the reverse complement.
GGCTTAGGTGGTACTCGGGTTAGGCTTATGCAATAAGGAAAGAGGCTTAGAATCTCTCACAATATAGGCTAGAATCATAATAATACTCGTTTTGCATAGATACTTGTTAAATATATATATACCTACACATAATAAACGTTACAAATTTTAACCAAACTATACCTCACTCCTATTGGGAAAAGAAACACTGGCCGCGTTTGAGCTTCCTTTACCCAATAGAGAGAGAGACACTGAGTTGTACAATAATGTTTATTACGGATTCAGTGTTTACGAGAACGATCACCAATGGCATATTCGACAACAATAATAATAATAATATAAATGAAACGAGATGAGGAGAGGCTCAAGCTAGGGCTTTGACTATTACGCTGCTCTCGAGCTATTAGGCATCTCTTTTATACTGTCTACCCAGGCAGTCTATACAATCGAATTCTAACATCTAACAGAAAAACTTATATTACGAACCACCCATTACCAAAACATTCTCATTTTCACGAATATATGGATGAGTCATTATGGTTGAAGATCTAGCATAGTTTCATGAATGGGATATTCGTGACAACTCCCAGCCATCTCTCTCTCTGAAGTAGGGTCTATCATTGTTTCCAATCCTGACAGAGAACTGTCCGTCCCAATTGTAGTGGAACGGTCTTCACGTGGCTAAATCAGCAGTTAATTTTGTAAGTAATGTCACGATTCTCCACATCTCCTCTGTGTTTCTGATTCCAGTAGGCCTATAAAAGGCTCTGGGCGGAATAATCGGGGCATTTGCAGGTGTCCAGAGCCCAATCTGCACAGGAGTGGAAGACGTCCCGAATTAAAAAACAGTGTATTGTGCCTAGGCTGAGTAGCTGGAGATGAGTAATATTTCCAAAAGAAGGTAAGCAAAAAGAAAGCTGAAAAGTGAAAAGAATAATTAAAATATCTTAATAGTTTTAGAATGACGAAGAAGGCCGTAGCCGAAGGCGCGACGCCTAAACAGGAAGGAGCTGAAAATTCCTACCAAACAGTACAAAAGAAAGCTGATGAGGACTACACTGATTATCTAGTGGAAAAAATAGTAAATAATCCGCCATCAACAACCACGAAAGTAAGAATAGCACATAAGCCACGGACATTGATTTTTGATATCTATTTGTTTTATATTAATGCAATAAATCTAAAAATACTTTTTCCAGCATTACATGATAAACAAACATTGACAAAAAACTGTAATTATTTTTGGCTATTTTTTTGGTTCCCTTTAAGTCGTATTTTAGAACAAAATTCTTAGTGAGAGAGGACTTCATTATGTAGGGTTCTGGAATAGTACCTTGAGCATATGGTATCCATTACTGTCTGTACTCTGTATGTCACTGGAATTAACAGCAATAAATAACAGGATATTTCAAAAAAAAAGACTTCTATAAAGTTAGATAAAAACGAATATGCGGTGTATCCACCCATCCCCATTACTATATAGCTCCATATAAGCTATAGATATCTTATTTTTAAATGAAAGACAGGCATCAACTAACCAACATATTTTGATAGTGTTACATTCCTTTCATGTATAAGTGATTATTGTTAACAACCATTTTCTTAGGAAGTCGGTTAAATATCATCCTCCTAGTAGTTCAGGAAGCCAAGATAGAATATTCCCCTTTATCCCCAGGTAGCCTGTATACTACGGTAAGTGTGTCTACACATAGAATGCTATACCCCAACGCATAATATATAGTACCGATAGAAAATGCTTCAGTGTGATGGTACAACTTCTAACTCAGCTTCTGCTCACAGTGCCGCGGCACAGTAGGTAATTTGTTTCATACTTAGTTATATGTGTGTACGTCAAATGTTTCCTCCTTATGACTACTACTGTGATAAATGCCGTGATTAAATATTTACTAACAATTAAATAATATGTACATATCGAGAAATAAAATATATATATTCCCTATGGTTTATTACAAGAAGTAAACGTGCGCAGGAAACGTGTGGCGAAAATAACCTTTATTACTCTACATGACATGATGGGAAAGATAATCAAGAGGAATAACAAGTTATCAAACTATACACAGAAAAGTGAAGAGAATATAATGAATACTAAAGTAGGCAGCTCAGGGTATCATGAAGAGTCTGGTGGCAGACCATCTCTCCCTCTGTCCGTCTTGCGTCATCTTATATATAATGGCGTGGGCTCTCGGGAATGTAAGCATCAATGATCGGGCTAATCTATATTAGCTAAAGCAATGTATTTATATCTTAACGAACATCGCAGCTTACAGAGATCAAAAATTTCCTGTGGTAATTTATCGTCGTACTTACCACCCTACATTCTCCCCTTGGACCGGATCCACGCAATGGGATCGCTGTTCTACGAGCATCGTGTCCTGGCAATTCAGTTCACTTCGGTGGTTGACGCACCCTCGATTGAGATGCTGTACCGTAGTACTATCCATTGTTTTGGCACTGTTTATTAGAGTGTAGTGCCCCACTCGTTTTTGGTTTCCAACTGTTAAGAACACTAGAAGTCTTAGTCTTTATTAGGCTTATCTAACAACATTGGCCTTGGGACAAGAGATCATCTTTCGGGGGGGGGGGGGGGGGGGGTTATTCCGTCACCGAACCCGAGCTCCGGCGTTTGAGCATTTTGCGGTAGTTCTTCTCCGCATTGGCTGCCCTCGCTTCTGCCTCAGCGTTTAGGGCCCTGAGTCGAGCGATTTCGGCTTCTATTGTTTCCATCTTGGTGGAACTCGTTTCTTTCTTCTCTCGGTCGGCTTTCCGAGCTTCGTATCTGGCCTTGGTCTCTTTGGCCCTCTCGACTAGAGCCTCCAGCTTTTTCTCCTCAAATGTGGTGGTAGTTCCACTAACTCTGAGGCAATTGAAGAGGTGCTTCGTAGGGATATGAAGCAGTTCGGGGGAAGTCGGCACAATTGATGGCGACATCTGAAACAAAGGTTATTAGGATTACCTAAGTTTCATAGGCTGCTCCTCTAACGGTGGGAGGCTTTTTAGGTGTTATGTACATCGACCGAGATCAATGGCTTAGCTTACAATGACATAACAAGTAGGAGAGTCAGATATTAAAGAGACCAGGAAAGTCTCGCTAATCTTGGTAGTTTCTAAGATTATAGATCAAAGGTTAGAGATCGCTTTCCGGATCTTTTTTACAGGGATTAGTGATTGTTAGCTAACTGACCGTTTTCGGCCAATCACCTAGTGACACGACGAGGACGTCACCGCTATTGTCACCTTGTACTTAACACAAATGGTGTCGCTTAATATTTTTTCTCCGAAGAGAGGGATATATATACATTTTTTTTCATTAATAAACCCACTGTTTAGAATAAAATTCGCTTCTTCCTCTGTACGTTCCGTGGGAGGTATCGCGAAGAACTGAATTCAATCTTTATAATAAATATATCATAAAAATATAGTAGAACTTACTCGTATTGCTTCGCGAATAACTGCTACGTCCAATTCCATCGTTTTTGCCACATTATTAATTCTTCTTGTTGATGGAATGTGCAGTTGGAATTCCACATTTTTGAGGATATCGTCGTATTTTTCAAATGTTTTTGACAGTCTAAATTTAATTTAATAGTTGACAACAATAGGAAATAAAAGAGTAAAATACTAACCCATCAGTAGGAAGTTTTGCCGGTGGGTCATATTGCTTGCACCTACTTGGCTGGGACTTCTTTCCCATTTTGGTTCTAAAAAAATCTCGAATTATTTTAAAATTAAAATAATGGAGTTTTAAGGAATTAGAATAGAAAAGAATAAGGAGAATACCTCATCAATATTATCTGGCTCATTGCTTGGACCTGCTTGGCTGGGAGTTCTTTTCCATTCTGGGTTCTAAAAAAATCTCGAATTATTTTAAAATAAAAACAATGGAATTTTAAGGAATGATAATAGAAAAAATAAGGAGAATACTGTAAAAGATAGCTCTCTGGGTGTATGTTGTTCTGGCCTGCCACGCGGGTATTAGTTGTGTGAGCGTATCTCAAACTTGGGTAATTAAACCTTTATCAATAATAAAGAATAACAATTAACGAGCATATCAATTAATGTATAATACTTACAAATAAAGACAGGACAATAAAGAACAGTCTCGTGAATTAATACCATGTATGTTCGTGAGGGAGTAATAAGAAATGATGAGATATTCATAAAGTTGAAAATGGACGACTGTCCTAAGTGAATGCAGAAGATAAAATGAATTATATCGAAGGCGTGGTTTAGCATGGGCTAAGTGCATTGAGCATAAAGGAAGGAAACATATAAAACACTTTGAACTAAAAAAGTAACACGCCGACAGAGAATTCAAATGACGATGCTTTCTCTCGCCGGTCGCGGACTTATATACGGTTTTTATCTGATGCAACATGTCGCGGTTCTCATAACATATTCAAACCGCGCAATCACAACAATTCCGTTTAGCAATAGTGAGATCGTATAGTGATAAGAAGTTAAGCTAATAGACGTCTAGAATATTAATGTATATCAACTATAGTATGGATACTTAATTAACATAACATTAGTCCCTACTAGTAGTAGTGGTTCTCTTATCTTAGGGTTTCTCTAAGGTCGAGGACGGATTCACGAGAATAGAAAAGGTAGTGGGAATGCACTACAAATACTGTAAAAGGGTAATACATAACCAAGTGATCTAACTACAACTCTTGGTAACATGATAATTCAAAAACGAAGGATATGAAACTCAAATGAGAGGAATAACGAAAAATAAATAGATAATATGAAAAAGAATTAGACCTTTTCCCCTGTAGCTAATGTAAACTATTGGAGAAAAGGAAAGACAGGGACCTCCATATTGTGCTTTCTATATGTGATGTAGCGAAATGTTTTTTTATTAAGCCTGGAATTAGAGACTTAAGCCTGAGCGTCCTAAGACAATCTCGCTTTGTTGCTTATCAGAAAGACGATGCCTTTTTTTACACGAGGAGTTCCGAGGAACCTGGGAAATTTCGACAACTGTAGAAAACTAGACTAAAATATAAGCCAAAGGAAGAAAAAACCTACAGGCGATTCAATACTTCTTTTCATATTGTTAGGCTACGACGTGGATGGCTGCTGAAATGTAATTTTTTAACTAAATTTGTTATATACTGCAGAAAATGCAATCAAACCTGATCTACTACTTCAGTCGTAGACTTTCTACGATCACTCAAGCCTTGGCATATATCAGTTAACAAATTATTGGCGCTATTTGCAGGAACTTTCTGCAAATAGTGTTACATCAGAAGTGTTTCATTACTGCAAAAGCTAAAAGTCGTTACCTCCATGTTTAAAATTTCAATTGAACGTGTATTATTTTTTAGGCTTATAGCTTATGAGGTAGACGGGAGGTGGTCTGTCTGAGCTCGAAACATCTATCTGTACCACTTCATCAATTTTCTTCGACCTTATCATGAGGATTTTCTCCTTTGCAACATCGATCAACTGCAAGAAATAGTTAACTCTTCGGTAATATCGAAGAAACGTTATAATTATAAAATCTCACAGTATCTGTCACTTTTCCAGTTTTTGGAAAATCTGGTAAAAGTGAAAGCAGGAGATATAGTTCTCCCTTCCATGTTATACGTTTCTAGTGCAGTGTCTACCATTCCACGTGTACACAATACACGTTTTTATGGACCTTGCACAAACATATACGGCTTATGTCCCTGCGCTCCACTTTAGCTTGCTAAAATGAGAGAGATATTTTAAACTGGATGTGTAGGGTATAAGTCCAGAAAAATTTACATCATATTCCTTAATAACTGTTTCCATCGTCTCATCTATTAGCTCAACGTTCTGAATAACTATACGAACGAGTGAGTCATCAAAGCCATTAGCACCTATAAATTGATGCAGATTAACAATTTAGTATACACTACAGCCACTATTCTCCCTAACCTATTATAACTCGGAGATATGAGTGGATGATATGCTGTACAGAATATGGCGCTTTCTCCGGTCTCACTTCAGAGCCTAAAACAATTCACATTTGCATATTGAACAGCTTCAACGGAAACCAATCATGGAACCTGAACAATGGCAAAATTAAAGTTAGTACAAATCAAAACCCACCTGTAGATTTTTCTTATTATTTTTCATTTTTTGCATCTTGGCAATTCGTATCTTTTTTTTCCGTCAAAAACGGCCACTAATGAGGTTTTAAACGCAAACGGGAGTGGATACGATGGGGGAAAATAGAGTTGGGTCCTTTTTCGGCTGTTAAGGTATATGTGTAACCTTTATGTTGAGGGTGTTTGGGTGTGAAAGATATTGAGAAGATTGTCTATAAGGTGGTGTAGGTAACCAGGTGATCAGGCTGGCTACTAACATTTAATGTGTAGCGGATAATTATTATATATGAGTTATAAAGAATACATCCTAGATAATAAGGTTTATTAGTAGAGGAATAAAGAATAGTTACAATTACAGTATGTCCATAGGGTCAGAGCTCAGTACACCCGCATCTCCCCCTTGACTCCGCCCCGCGCTGCCCTTATATAGACAGCTGGGTTAGAGACGCAGGGTAGACTAGAGATATACATGACACGGCATCGAAAAACGTCCTGTTGAGAGTTTACAAGCAAAGTAATAACACTATAATCACCTGGCAAACAGGACACCGAAAACAAATATATCAAGTAATGAGGCTCATACTAATATTCGGCACTTTTCAGTCGGCAGTCCTGAGCGGAGCTACTGTAGGCGCGGAGGCGCACGTGGCGGTGCAGGTGGATGCTGAGCTGTCTGGAGCTGCGGAGGCTGCGACGGAGGCAGCTAGAGTGGTAAGTTACATTCCTTACTCACACCTCGTACTATCAAGAGTATCCGAATCCACCGGCGTCCTCCGTAGGCGACTTGGCATCGTCTAGTCTGGTTCCGTTTCAGGAGACCGCGATGGACTGCGAGAGGGCCACCACTCCAGATGTAGTGGCGCCTTTGAGTGCTTCGGTGGAGCAGAGAGAAGCAGTGGGAGAGGAGGTAAGCCTCTAATCGTAGAAATCAACCCCTAAGCCGATACGCAACTGTCTCGAGCCATGCAACACATCATTACATGCCGTTGCAGGTAGAGGCTTCGAGGGTCGCAATGACAACCTCGGAGGTGTCGGCGTCTTCGGACGTCTACCTTTCGGCCCTGGACACGCTAGGGGCGGCGGCTGGAGGTGTCCAGGAGGTAAGTGTCCAAAGGAACTTTACCGCTTCCAACTTTTCGACACGTTGATCAGCTAGCCTACCTCTTTTTCAGAAGGCTGTGGAGAACAGCCTACGCGCCGTTGCGCCGAGCGGCGCCGAGGTAAGTGAGGTAGGTGTTTTTCAGGTAGGATCCCGAAGAAATCCAAGCGGACCCGTGTGTTCGTGAAGGACTTCTTTGGGAAGGGCGAGGAGGTCGAGGGGGCGGCGTTGGCTGTGCTGCTGGACGAAGCTGCTGGAATAGCAGTAGCGGAGGTCGCCTTGGCGACGCTGAGTGGAGCAGCGGCGGCCCAGGTGAGTAGGACCACAGAACAAGCATATTCAGTGGACCGTAGCGACCCATGGCCTAGCGTAATAGATATTGTCTTCCAGGCGAAGGCTTCGAAGAAGAGGAACACGCCGGGACCCTCGGAGGACTCGAGCAAGGTTAGTCTACGTTTAATAAGCAACACCACAAGAAGCATGTGTTTACACACACCTAACTTCATTGCTTCTTTTCAAGAAGACCGCCGGCGAAGCACCGGCGAAGAAGACGAAGACGCCGGAGGAGCCTGCTCCTCAGAAGAAGACGAAGAAGATGGTTGCGGCACCAGCTGCGGCTGGAGAGGTTGGTATCTTTACTATACGAGTCATGCAGCACACTGAGCCTAAAACCCTACATCCTTAGGAAGCGCCAGCTCTTCAGGTGAGCGGGGGGGCCAACGGAGCTGAGGGTGCTCAGAACGCCCAGGAGGAGGAGGCATTCGAGAAAGTTTGCGAGAGCGTGAGTTGTCATTTATCTTTTGTTTGTGCCAAGATACGGGCATATCTTCGACATCTCTTAGATGGGCGATGTTTTAGATGAGCACCCAGTTGACAGGTGCTAAGACCCTGATTAATGAAGAAGTGGACTTCTTCTACACAAGGGTAAGTTATAAACACTTCTTACCTTCAAAATACGAATCAGTATGAAAGGCATCAAAAAAAGGCCTACCTTATACAGATAGGCGTCCGGGACCTATTGAAGAACAGAGGCCTCAAGGGCTTCTTGAGACCCGTAGTGCTCAGCAAGGCTGAGGCGATCCTAAAGAGGATGCGGGAAGGCCCCTCCACGGCAATTGACGTCCTTGTCAGGACTAACTGGTAGGCTATATTTAAAGACATTAGCAAGTAGTTGAGTAAGGTAAGCCTCGATGGTAATGTGGTCTAACTCCGTTCTATCAAGGTGGATCGTCGTCTGCTCGAACGACGCCGAAAAGTTCTTCCCCACGGGAGCGGAACCGACGGCTACCTCCGCCACAGAGAGGGAGTTCGATTGTGACAGCGAAGACGTTCTTCGCTTCTTGGTGGCTGAGGGCAACCACCGCCTGCACGCCCTCTCACTATTGAGGGAATCGGAGATCAGGAAACTGATCGGAGGGGTATGTGCAACTCGGAATCTCATATAGTACTCCCAATAGGTATTCTGCAGGCAATAATTGGCGTACCTCGTTGTAGGACTTCTCGATTAGATGCCGGGTGACCGTCGTCAAGAACCAGGGCGCACTCGACGATGAGTGCATTCGCCGCGAGTCGCAGAACGCAGACTGCACCGTGTGGAGCCCGCCCACTCGGGGCTCGCTGATCCACCACCTGATGACCACGCTCTTTGTGGACAACATCAGCGACCGCCAACAATCAGGATACACCCTCACGGATAGAGTAAGCGTTCGAAATAAAGCTAGCAGTAGAATCGAAAACCTAAGCCCTACCTTGACAAACGGCGATTCCATTCCAGGTGCGAGTGTACGCAGCCGCTGTCTGTTCGATAGACAGACTGGGGAACGACGACGAAGCGCTCTACATCAGGCGCGGTCGCTTTGGAAAGCTGCTGAACGTGCTTAGGGAACACGGATATGTCACCGCCGACGACCTGGAATCGTAAGTGTTACAATTACAAACTTCGCTGACCCATAGCGTTTTGTTAAGCTTTTCTTCCATTCCTTGCAGGAAAGGATGCCTCTGGCGCATAGCAGCGTCTCCCACGACTCTCCGCGAAGCCATCTGCAGCCTCCTCGATGTGGTCAGTCAGCGTTTGTTTGCTCGGTTGCTTTTCGCCTTGACATTTTACACGATTCCAATCCGGTGTTCAGGGAGTCCAACTTGTCGGGTCCAGCGTGGTTCCCCTACTGACGAAGATCTACACTCTCAACAAGACGAAATGCCTGCGCCTTGTCGAACACTATTATGTAGAATTAGATAGAAAACAATAATCACCCCTCGTGCCGCGACATGGTAAGTGCGAGTTGAGTTATGAGCTATACCACATTGAATGGTGTGTATACATACGCTTTGGGGTGTGCGTACACTTACTAACAATTATTTAACATGTCATAACCTGTACACCAACTTTCGTCCAGCTACGTGTTCTGGAAGCCGAGATAGGAATTATCTGGTCGTGCGAGGAATAGCCTATATAATCGGCGGTATCTGGTGCAGCTAATAACTGTGGGCGTACTGCGTTTGTAGTTTCCTGATAGGCTATTTTTATAATCTGTTTATTAATTTAGTATCCTAGATTGCATCTTCTGTAATTTTTCGACTTCATATGTTTCGCTGATATATAATTTGGCTGGTATAAATTCAGGATATTTCCATTATGAATTTTCATCATAAAAGGTTGTTCATATTTTCCCTTTCATTTATTTTGGACATGATCCATAGCGAATGTTTATTCATTTTAAAATATAGAACTAAATATCAAATAGTAAAGTTCGTGGTCCATGTATTAACCGTATTTTTCCATCGCTGTTTGTCGGCAAGCTTGCAATACGTTCTGCTGCTGAGTGAATATAGTCGTCGTCCGCAATTTTTTGTAGAGTGCTGTAGGTTATACTAGCGATCGTATATTGTACAAAAATGAGCAAAACTGGTAAGGCTTAGGCCTAAGAGCAAGCATGAAAACGAGTAATGCCTATATATCTGTAAGACCATTAAATACATAAGGCTATGCCAATATTCTACATATATTCTTACTTCAAATTTTATAATCCGAAATTGGGACTCTGATCACCTAAAGTGTACTCTATAATTAACTGGCGTATGGTTATCCGAAGGGGTCTATGCTATCGTAGTCAATTCGTTGACTCTTTTTGCGTGAAGGCGGACGATTCGACGCTTCTTCACGTCGATGAACTAAAAAAATTTTTTATTAATTTACAAATTGAACCACTCTATTCTATACGATCATTTTCATAAGCCATACCACATCACGCAGGTGTTTTTTCGATTCGCCAAGAATCGTATACCATATCTGGGGGTTTACTCCTTCATCATTAGCTTTTACACTAATGGATGTATTAGTTCCGCCCAGACCGAGGGTATAAGCTTGCAGTATTCGTTGACGACTATGCCTTTTTACAACAAACGACGAAATCTTACTTCGTGACAAATTGACCACCTATATAAAGCACAATAAATCAAAACTGGCTATTCTTTATAAATTTATAGAGCATATACCTCGAATTCAGATGATCCGTCTGTGTCGCCGACGCGGGGTATAGCGTTGCTGTGAATCACAACAGGTAACAGAAAACGAGGATCGGACATACTTCCTAAATATGAACATAAAAAACACATAACGAAAAGTCTAGAGAAATTGTCGTTACCGATGATGAGTTTCAGGTTTCCAGGTTATCAAGCTGGTTACTCCCTTTTATACGTAGCGGAACCCATGGAATTTAGGTATGAGTTGGAAAGAGTGCACTCAAGGGTCAAATATATTTATTAGGGTAGAAAGTAAATGATACAGAGGATTACATAAGGTAAGAGGGTCAGAGGCTCAGGACATTCGCAACTACCCCGATTACTCCTCCCAGAGCCTTTTATAGGCCTACTGAAATCAGAGACACATTGAAGATGCGGAGAATAGTGAAATAGACCTTGTTGTGCGAAGGAGTCGCGATACTTGCACTCGAGAAATATAGTGATGGTACAACAGATTGTACAATCGGTTGGTCTGTCTAAACATTAGAATACCTAGTCCTAGACTTAGGCTACTATACGCCTAAGCCGAAGCCTATATAATCACCAAAATTCACCGTCATCCAAAAACAAATACGTTTCTCACACGTTCCGTCATCATAGACTGTTCTATCTATTAATGAGAGCACGTCTCCATGGTGGAAGACAATATTCCTTTTGATGCTATTCTTAATCTCTTCCGTGTGGTCGTCAGATTCTTCTTCGTGGTCTAACACGGGTCGATGGCTAAGCCTACGCCTTTTGCGTCGCAACCGCGAAACAGTTGGAAGGGGATAACCTATCAGGTCACATTCCTCAGACAAGACATCACTTGTGTGTCTGCTTTCTGAAGCCTCTTGGACCGTCTCATGCTCGCTCTGACGTTAAAAAGTTTGTTCTCAAAATAATAATAAGCCTAAGAACAAAATCTATTACCTCATCCAACTGAGCACTTTGCTGAACGTCGTCCGTTGCGAGCTCAGTGCTTTCATCAACAGTGGCGTTGCTGATCTGCAACGCCACTCCTCGTTCCCTAACCATGTCCGCTAATCGGCAACTTGCGCCTTCAGATGGAATGCGCTAAATGAATTATATTAAGCGCTTAGATATCACGAGCATATATATAAGCTAGCCTATCATTTAAAAAAGGAGATTTTCAGAACCGTAAACTCCTTTAGGACGATATGAGTCCCTCTTCCAACATAGCGCAGCTTATAGTAGACCGGCGGAATGCTATCACTAGCCGTACGTGTGATTCCAACGACTGATCCCGCTTCCCTACTTCTGATACTCACCGTACGTTTCTTGCCGATGTCTACCATCTGAAATGTAGCACTCTTCTCGTTTCCATTATCCGCATTCTGTTATTCGTGAACGAACCACATCATGAATATTTCATATGCTAGAAACAGCTGTGAATCACAAATGTCCAGCTACAGAAAAGCCGCCTATCTTCACATTAGCAGGCGGGTCTATAGATCCAAATTCTGACGAGCACAGAATGGGTACACGAATGAATCTCCGCATCGACAAGCGGCATATAGCCGAACGTTTCATTTTCACCGTCTGAAATGTGTAGTGAATCACCACAATCTTCTGTTTACTAATAGTAAATAATGAAAGCAAATCTCTCTTCTGATTGTCATTTCTCAAATTTATTATGAATCATCATGTTAAAAAAACCAAATTGAGACTAAGCATGTTATACATCTGCGATTCCATTCAATGCATCTTTATAAGTTTCACTATAGAAGTGAAGCACAAAAGGGTCGCCCACGCCCTTTCTTTTTGCATTGACCCTTTATAAGCAGCCAGGCGCCTAGCTTAACATTCCTAACTTTCCAAGTCGTACTCGGCTATTCATTTTATGTTTCTTTTGCTTATTAAGTGCTTCATTTTATGTAATTATTATAATTGTACAATACTGTTTGTTTTAAAATCGTTGTCTTCATTGGTTAATAAGGGTTTAATTACCCAAGTTTGAGAGTTGCCTCCTCACCATTAAGACCCGCGTGGCAGGAAAAACGACATACAAAAGCAGAGGCTCAACTCTTATACTAATTATAGTAAACCTATCTCATACTTCTTATGGAAAAAGTCTAGTGAAAAAGAGTATTTGAGACTTGCTTCATTAGAAGGTAAATGTAGAGATAAATTTACCACCTAACTAGAAAATTCATTAAAAGAATGCTTGTGATTAAACCAGGACGGCCCAAATGAAATAATATTTGCAAGTCAACGACCATTAAATAGATTAAAAATTTATGCATTAAAAATAAATCACAACATACAACCCAATAGGAGACAACAATTATTCCCTAACCAGTTTGAACGTATCTTTCTTCCAATCCATATTCGCGATTGAGACGCTCAATTTGCGAAGAGCTGCCATGCCGAGAACATTGGCATCCGAAAAGTGCTTCTCCAGCGGCGAGAGATGGCACTCGATCATGCTGTTCGGATCCTAAAAACGAGAAGCTAGTGATTGAATTTAAAAACAATAAACAAGTTTCAAATAGAAAAAACAAACAAACCTGAGTTCATCCTCGCGTTGGCGTTTCCTACGCTCGGCATTTTATGGCGCAACCTCAAGCCTCACCTCTTCCTTGTTGACGCGCTTAATATCGCGAAGCCTCTAGAAAATAGACAGTCCTCGTAACACCTAAAACCAGCTGGAGAACACTTTCTCGCTTGACAACAAAGAACCCTCTGTCTATTTGAGGGCGCTGTCTACGACATCCATTTCACAACCGTCGGCGTACAGCCGAACCTTGTGAAGGGCCTGTCCTTAATCGGAAATGTACAGAGAGCAGAACGTCGGTACAACACCGCTCCAGCTCAACGGAACGTGTTGATAATCACAGCGATTTGGATTAACTAGTGCGACGAATGTAAGCCAATTAAATTACTAACAGCTATTATCATCCGCTGGAGCTACTCTTGCAACGCCTTGGGACGACAGGCGATTCGCCACTGAAACTTGCTCAATCACGTCAGAATAATGATAATAATAATAGAAGATTCTTATAGTTGGCATAATTAGACGTCTAATTACGCCTAAGCCTATCAGCACACCTCTCAACAGTGCTGATTCCCAGCTTACTAATCGTGCTGAGCACGGTCTCAAACGCCCCCTTCCCTATGAGAAGAGGTAGTTTGCGTTGCTCAGACGACTGCGGGATGAGTGATTGACTAGATTAAAATCAGGGTGATCAATGATCACCCAATTGTTATTGACTTGAGCCAAATTCAAATCCGGGTGATTGATGCCTCAGGCCATTTTAGCCAAAAAGCCAACATAACAGAAACTAACCGACTGAAAGTAAAAGACTAGAAAATAAAAGACTAGGTGTAAAGCACTAGAATTAACTGACTAGAATTAACTGACTAGAATTAAAAGACTAGAACTAAAAGACTAGAACTAACGAACTAGAAACAAAATAGACTAGAAATAAACGAGTAGAACTAACGAATGAACAGCGGGCGACCAAAGAGACAAGAGCGGACGACTGAAGGGACGAGAGCCAGTGTACGAACAGCGACCGAAGGGACGAGAGCTGACGGACAGCGACCGAAGGGACGAGAGTTAATAGAACAGCAAGAAAAGAAACGAGCGCATTCAAACAGAAAAGAGCAGAAATCGATAGGCTTAATGAGTGACACATTTGGATGTCTAATTATGTATAGTCGGTAAATAACCTGAGGCTACTATGATTGGCTCAATTCAAATACAGGTGATCATTGATCTTCCAATTGTTATTGACTTGAGTGAAATTCAAATCCGGGTGATCAATGATCGCCTGATTGTTATTGACTTGAGCCAAATTCAAATCAGGTGCTCGATGCCTCAGGCCATTTTAGCCAAAAAGCCAACATATCACAAAATAACCGACTAAAAGTATAAGACTAGAAAAAAGGACTAGAATTAACGGACTAGAATAAACTGACTAGAATAAACTAACTAAAATTACCTGACTAGAAACAAAATAGACTAGAGCCAAAAGACTAGAAAGAAAATAGACTAGAATGAAAATAGACTAGAACTAACAGACTAGAAACAAAATAGCCTAAAATAGATGGAACGGAAAACGACAACCTATAGAAGAACACTGGAAACAGAAGAAAACGAACTAGAGGAACAGGAAAACGAACTAGAAGAACAAGATAATGAACTAGAAGAACAAGAGAACGAAATAGAAGAACAAGAGAACGAAATAGAAGAACAAGAGAACGAACTAGAAGAACAAGAGAACGAACTAGAACAAGAAGAACAAAATGGAGCTTCGGCGATCGTAAATAAGTAAACCAAAAATGGGCGGGGCTCGAGTCGCCTTTTATAGCCGGTAAATGCCCTGAGGCTACTGTAATTGGCTAAATTCATATCCAGATAATCATTGATCGTCCGATTGTTATTGACTTGAGTCAAATTAAAATCAGGTGATCGATGTCTCAGGCCATTTTAGCCAAAAAGCCAACATAACAGAAACTAACCGACTAGAAGTAAAATACTAGAAAAAAAGGACTAGGTGTAAAGGACTAGAATTAACTGCCTAAAATTAAAGGACTATAACTAACTAACTAGAAACAAAATACACTAGAACTAAAGGACTAGAAACATTAGACTAAAACAAAAGGAAAGGGAAACGACAACCTATAGAAGGAAACTAGAAGAACGACAAAAGGAACTAAAAGAAGAAAATGGAGCTTCGGCGATCGTGAATAAGTAAACTACAAATGGGCGGGGCTTCAGTCGCCTTTTATACTCTGTCCATGCCCTGAGGCTACTGTGATTGGATAGCTTCAAATCAGGTGATCAATGATCCCCCGATTGTTATTGACTAGTTGTCACGAATATCCTATTCATGAAACTATTCTAGATCTTAAACCATAATGACTCATCCATATATTCGTGAAAATGAGAATGTTTTGGTAATGGGTGGTCCGTTATATAAGTTTTTCTATTAGATGTTAGAATTAGATTGTATAGACTGCCTGGGTAGGCAGTATAAAAGAGAAGCCCAACGGCTTCTATTGAGCGTAAGAGTAAAGGCCCTAGCTTGAATCTCTCCTCATCACGCTTGATTTATAATATTATTATTGTTGTCGTATATGCTATTGCTGATCGTTCTTATAATTTCAATTGATCATGCATTATTTTTTAACTTATAATTTATTAGATAAACTGGAGGTTGGTTATCAGTGCCTGATACATTAACTTGAACAGTTCCATCTATTTTCTTCGATCTGATTATAAGGATTTTTTCGTTTGCAACATCGATGAGCTGTAAAAAGTAGTTAACTCTTAGGTAATATCGAAGGAACGTTATAATAATAAAATCTCACAGCATCTGTAACTTTTCCATTTTTTGAAAATCTGGTAAAAGTGAAAGCAGGAGATATAGTTTTCCCTTCCATTTTATACGTCTCTAACCCAGAGTCGATCATTCCACGTGTACACAATAAACGTTTTCTGTGGACCTTGCACAAAAACAGACGGCTTATATCTCTACGGTCCACTTTAGCTTGCTAAAATGAGAGAGATATTTTAAACTGGATGTGTAGGGTATAAGTCCAGAAAAATTAACATCATACTCCTTAATTACAGTTTTCATGGTCTCATCAATAAGCTCAACGTTCTGAATCACTATTCGCACGAGAGAGTCATCGAAACCATTAGCACCTATAAATTGATGCAGATCAACAATTTACTACACACTACAGCTATCATTCTCCTTAACCGATTATAACCCAGAGGTTCCAGTGGATGGTGTGTTGTGCAGAATACGGTGATTTTTCAGACCTCATTTCAGGGCACAATATGACAACACATTTCGGATCTTAAAACAATTCATGTTCGCATAATGAACAGCTTCAACGGAAATCAATCATGGAGCTTCAATAATTGCAAAATTGAAGATACTACAAATCAAAACTCACCGCAGATTTTTCTTTTTTTTCATTCCTTTACATGTTGGGAAATCGTATTTTATTCATCAGTAATGTTTTCAATACTCGTATTACTCGAGCTCAGTCGTCTGGCCAATTTTGCGGACTTCCGCTTGGCCTTCTCAGCGTCCGATACAATCGTCTTCTCTTGTAGCTCCAGAAATTTCACTTTCCAGTCCACTAGGTCGGGAGAAGGAGGCGGGGCTTTACGTTTGGCAAGTTTCTGAGCAAGACGTGCTTCGTATCTTGCCTTATCCTCTTCCGCTTTCAGCAGAAGTGGTCTTAGTTTACCGAGATCAACAGTTACGTGGCTATCCCTGACAGTAATGCAGGCAAAGAATTTCCCACATGGAACGCGGACTAGGTCCCCTTTTTCGACTGCACTAGCCATCTGAAATAAATGGCTTAGGCTTAGGACGCCCGAAACCATCCGATTACTCCAAGCAACGCCTTTTATGGGGCTATTGAGAGCAGGATCACACAGGAGATGTTGAGAATTGTGACATCTCCAAATATTTTGGACAAACGTAATCGTAACTACTGAGCAAATAAATAGCAGTTAATTGCAGGAATTTCCCGTGCGGTTTTAGACAAAGAATATTTGGGGCTAACTCACTTTAAAACAAAAATTCGAAAACCGATTACAAGTTCTTAACATTTTCACAATGGAAACGATTAATATTAATTTCGAGTTTAACACATTTACCTATAATATGTTGTAGTTTCCACATCGTTTCCATAGATCTTTCAATATTTGGTAGATCCCTTAATAGACGATTGACATCGATCGCCGTTCGGACGTAGGTGTACTTGTCAATATGACGTGTACCATTGAAAAAATTCCTAAGTCACACTTTTCTTTTTGGAAATATCGCTAGCGAAGCAAAGATATTCCAACGAAAGTAAAAACTACCTGAAGAATTTTTCTCACTCCGTCTTCTGATATGTCGTAATTTCGTAGACGAAGTGTTATGTAGTTCACTGCTGACAAATCGTCATCAGAGAACTCGCAGTGTCACCAGATATCCAAAGTGGTTAGCTAAAAATACAGGATGCTAAAATAGAAATGGAATTTCCGACGAATTCGGAAATATCCGAGAAAATTAAAAATCAAAAAAAACCCACCTCTCACACGGAAAGTATTGAAGAAAATGTCCTACGAAAGTGATTTCCTCTTTGATCAAGATTCTCCTATTCAGAGGCACAAGAAACGCGAAGAAACTCATTAAGCGTGTTGGCTAATGTTTCCGGATTAGATGGGAAAAGTATAGAAACCTTCTTGCATGCTATTTTTCCCTTTAAAAGAATCTCTTTCAACTCATTCAGTAGGTCAACGGTCAATCGATCCTGAAATATCATTACTATACAATCATTTCAATACTTTTATACAAAAAGTGCCTTAAAACAACTTACCGGCCAAAGTATCAACCTTTTTATAGAACAGTGAGCGAATTAGCGACTAAAATACTTCAAGGGTATTTGAACAAATTTTTATAAGTTTATCACTTTAATATAATAGCCAATAGTCGGTTCCTAAAACAGCGAATAACTGATATCAAATTCTTTAATTGCAATAAAGGAATTTCACTTACTTCACAAATTTTTATCGCCCCTATTTTTCTTCGCGTCAAATGCTGTCCATGGATCTCAATTATATGCTTGATTCTATTAGATAGCACTTTCAAATGTCGTGCTTTTGATGGTTTCAACTAGAGTTGGCATTCAAGTAATTCGATTCAAATTTTCAAATTTCAAATATTTTCAAATCTAGGAATTTTCAAATTTTCAAATTTTCAATTCAAATTAAATTTAAAATTTTGAATTTGAATGCGAACCCTAATATATAGCATGCCTATACATTTTATAATTGGTTGATTATTATTGTATTGTTATCATTATTAGTAAAGGTAATAATCACCCAAATTTGAGGGAAGCACACCTAAGGCGAAAAACGATAAGCATAAACTAGACTCGCGTGGCAGGATTAAAACAACACTCAACCACACGTTGAACTTTTATATCTAATCGGCCCGTCTACGACTTGTCAGTCTGATTCGAATATATATGTATTTATCCGTTACTGATAAACATAGTGAGGCAGCATGAATCCTGAAGGTGAAATAATTCCAATTACTTTTGAAGAACTCTTAACCTCATTCGAGGACTCATTCCTTAACGGGTGCATGTGAGTTATGTCTGACTTATTACTAGTGGTATCATTTGAGGGCTTCCATCCTAGTCGAACCGCCGCAACTATTCGTCGAAATGTTAGAGATACGAAAGACGTATGATTCTTAAGCAAGTTAGGACTTGTCAGGGGCAATAATTTGGATAAAATTTTGAAAACTCCGAACCCTAATGCGGCAGCTACGCTTAGAAGAGTAGAGGACACACTGAACTTAGCGAGGAACATCTCCAGCAGTGGAGAAACTCGAAAGGTAAAAACAATGACCATCTCGAGAATTTACCAGTACTTTCCTCACGTAACCTACACTTTTGTAAACAAACTGACAGTCGACCCTCTCAGTCATGTTAAACAATATAAAAATTTGAGTTGGGTAGTGTGCTGTAAGCACGACAGCTCGAACTTTTCTGAAGGGCTAGGAGTCAAGGCTTCTGGGTCGTTGGATGAAAGAGAGTTCAGGTTAGAAGCTGATGGCGGGTTACGTCTGTTTTTTAGAAGGCAATCATCGTATCCGTGCTTTACGGATGTTGTCTACTTTTGAAAGAATGAAGTACATTGGCTTGGTAGGCTTATAAATGTTTATTATTATTTCTGTGTGGCGTTTATCCCATTTTTTATTTATTTTTTATTTAGTTGTAGACGATTATATTTGTTATTTAGGATACTGTTATCCGCGTCAAAATAACCGTCGTAGGCGATGGTGATTTGGATAAGGATTTCTTGAGAAAGCGGGAAATCCATGCTGAGGATATGGAAAAATGGGAAGCGCCATTGATATGCAGTTCTCTCATTTCCTTGTTGCCGGCTGTGTTTGCTGAATGCGAACACGACAGGGAATTGTCGGCGTATTCAGCTAGGGACAAGGTATAGTATATGTATATTTGCGATAGGGTGGTTTTGTCTATTCGATATCATCTACTTTAGTGTGTAGAGTTTTAAGGAATCTTGTAATGGAAACAATGTGAGTTACAGGTGAGAATATGTTCACCCACGCTGAGTTCTGTTGTTCCGAAGTCGAGAGACTTGTCGGCGCGTGGGGCTCTTAATCATGTATTAAGGCTTCTCGATGAAAAAAGATGACGACAGCTGAAGATCGCGCCAGGTTTTTTCATATAATTTAGTTTTAGATGAATTAGTTAATTAGTAGTTATTCTGTTATGTGTTTGTTTCAGTAATTATTTTATCTGGAGGCTGTGTACTCTTCCTGTTGCAATTCAGGATTTATTTTTAACTATCGTTGACGATTATGTGAGTTGGTGAGAAGAGTTTATGAGTGAAGAGGACAATATTTGATGTCAAATATTGACATCGATTATAGGCTTAGATGAAAGTGTTGAGATTATTGGCTTTTTTTAGGATATCCAAATTTTTGGATATAATCCAATACCTGTGGTATGCAGAATGATGAGTTTCAATAAGAAACGAACCGTTTCTATACTCCAACGGTTCGTAGATGGTTTGAGAGCGGGGAATCGTGAGTCCGGTAGGACGTTTTTTATGGTTAGTGATTGATCTTAGAGTATATATGTTGATTATTTATTTGTACATTTTTCACTAGTTTTTATTTATTTTCATTTTTTTTACATTCGTTCCTTTTGAATATGTTTTGTTTTATGGAAAACTGGTTGGTATTTTTTATATTGTTTTTATCGTTAGATGCTCTCTAATGAGCACGATAAGATGAAGAGTGGAGGTGGCGACGCCAATCGGCGACGGGTAGGTGTGGTTAGTGAGAAAGAAGAGGAGTTGGTCCTTCCTGCGTCGCCACCAAAGAAGAAGAGTAGACTTCAGCGCCGTAGTGAAATTAACCTTGCCACGACTGCCGCTATGGATAGACGGATTTGGGTAGATGATGTAGGTAAAGTATGTCTCATCGACTACATTATGGGTTTTTTTCTCATCTATAAAAGTTCATGTATACGATTTTAGCATTTAGCGGACGCTAAGTTGATCCATCTCTACGATACTCATCTTACTCTTGGGTTACTGCGTTCATTATTATTGACAGGTAACATAGAAATTGATGCTAAATGTTCTGCGTGTAGTTTTGATCGCTGTTTAAAATACTGTTTCGCTAAAATTTTAGGTTGAGACTGCTGTATTGAGAGTGACAGCAGTGCATAAGCACCGAAATCTGAAAATTGTGCTCGAGGATTTCCCTCTATTTTTTGCACATAGCCGTTTTAAGGCCATTTCAATGAAGAATGTGAGTGTATTTTCTGATAATTTCACGTTTAAATTTAGTGCTTATTTGTCTAGTAGATATAAGAGGATTTTCAGGTAAATTTTACAGCAAATTCGAGCGAACTAATGCGTAAGTTTTTCTCTAGAAACAGTCTTGTGTGTGAGAGATTGACCTAGGAGGACTGTAATTTAAATGAAGAAGACGTTCTTCACAAATTTCTGAATGTAACACAACCGAATTGCCTAAGTTTTTTTGGAGTAAAAATGGTGCATCTCTGGACAGCGTCTCATTATAGTGGATTTCCCTCACTCCACTATCATTTTATATTGAATCCTCATGAACGCTGTAGTAGATTTCCAATACCATTTAGTATACTGTGGTGTATGTTCTAGGATAACATTTACCTTGTATTAGTATCAGTTTACCTTACAAGATTACGTTGTTGCAACATGTTCGACAAATACTAAAGTATAATCTATATATGACTAATAGGTTCAATCTGATATTAACATTCTCATCGCAATTAATTATGTTATGATTGGATGCGCGCACATGTTATGAGAGCGGCGTTATCGCAAACATACCACCCGTATAAAAGCGCTCGCTTCTCAGTAAGAGAACAAGTTAACCGAGGATTTATTTATCATTATTATTTATATTTGTTATCTGTTGAATAAAGGTTTAATTACCCAAGTTTGAGGTAACCACAAACCAAGCCACCAGCGCTAACGAACCTCCCAGTCTCCACAACGATAAAGACCCGCGTGGCACATCAAAAGAGCATAAGAACCAAAGAGGCTTAGGGAAAACGTTATACTCATTGGCCTAAAATATAAATGTCCATGTCAGAAGCAGCAGCCAGTCGCGTACGTTATTTGTACCGCGTTACCAATTATCTAATGATCATTATTTACATTTAGCTATAAGAATATAAGAGCGCACTCAGCCAAATACTATGGGCTACCGATACTCTCAAAAGCGGAGTTTAACTTCCATTACGCTTAGGTTTGTGGGTTGAGTTGTAATACCTACTTCTTTTCATCAAATTGCTTAACACCAAAAAAAAAATTACTTTCAGTTATCGGTAAAGAAAAAAGTGAAGAAAAGGCGGTTAAATAATACGCTACAACTATCGGACTGGGATAGTTCCGATTAATTTGTATATATTGTAGCATAGTTTATTTAAATTTATATTTGTACTCATAAGTTTATTACCCATTTTTATGATAATAATAATGTTAGTGCCTGTATTAATTTGTTTGTTTGTGTTATTGGACATAATTTATTATATTAATATGTATAAATATTTCTTGTGCTAAATTTTTCTCCAAAAACTGTAAATAAATAGGCTTGTAAATTACGTGTATATTAATTTACCACTATATTATTAAGTTAGATTTCCATGTATAAATTCCATAATAAATTATACTTCATTCAGAACCGTGCAATATGTGAGAATCAATCGATAAAGACGTGAGTGTAGCAATGTACGAATAAAGTGTTAGCACTAAGACTCTTAGTTTATAATGTAAGAAACACAAAAAAATTATGTCTCAATTACCAAAGGAAAACTCATTGGTGCATTGAATAAACACAATCATAAGGAATGAAGCTACGCAGAATATAACAACCAAAGTGTAGTGAATTCCCACTACCATGTCTATACCTCTCCTTATCACACACTAGTAAATTGCAATTTTGTCTTAACTATAACCTATAATGTTTTAATCATTTGCCGATCTGTCATGAATGTCTCTATTACTTTAAATGTACGGCGCCTATATTGTGAGAACCGCGATGCGTAACATAAGATAAAAACCATGATTAGCCGCGCCAATCGGCAATGTTGTGAGAACGGCAGAAAAATGCCGACAGCACCCGTTTATTAAGAGCTGCGAATACCCACAGCCCTATTCGCGCCTCTGCAAACGTTCTAAACAGTCTTTATATTTATATTTACTTTATGTTTGTCTGTACTTATATCATTTCATGCACTACTGTTAACCCATCTGCTATACTTTAATTGTTCATTGTTAATAATGGCTTAATAACTCAATTTTGAGGTACATGGCAACACGCACACAGCAGTTTAACCTCCTCAATATGTCCCGCATAGCAGGAGGAATACAACATCAACACAACGAGCTGAGCTGTTACATTCTCTATCTGCTTTTATGGCCTCCATATATGACGATATCGAATATACTTGGAGCTCGGTCGAAGAGGATTACAAAGCTCCTCGCACTAGCCCTGTTCCCCAAGAGATCACCGACCAGCCATTCTACTCACATCAAAGACGTGGACAAGTAACCACATTTGCCCTTCGCCCCACCTCCGTGGACCTCACGGAAACAACCCAACCAAATTGCAGCTTCTGCGGAAAGAGGGAAACCAGCACAAGATGCTCGACGTACACTACAGCGGAAGCAAGATGGCTCATCATGCGTCTCAACAACAAGTGCCCGGTCTGCTTTAACAAACATGGTCCAGGATACATTTGTAAAAAAGAGCGCAATCCATGCTACAAATGTAAACAACTAAGACACCACTACTTTGTATGTTGTAAGTAGTTTTTGCTTTTCCCTCGGGAGTGTTACGAATATTGCATATCCGTACTCCATTTTACGGTCCAGATATTATTGTTTGATTCGCATTCTTGAGCTAATCCATTTCTCGGTATGTTATATCTTTATCGCCGCTTTCCCATAGCTATCATACAAAACATATTTCTCCAAATCATATATAAGAGATGGCTAATGGAAAGCGGAGAGTTCGCATTTAGTACGTTCATGGTCAGTCGTTCTTGAACTTTTCCTCTTCTTATTATCTAGACCTATTAGATTTAGAGTCTTTGTATTCTTAGCAATTAAGGTTAGCGATTTAGTTTAATTTATTTCCACATTTATCGTGGACTTTTAGTTAGCCTTAGTGCTCTTCCGTTGCATTTCCCTATTTGCATTGTATATTACATATTTGGTTGATTAAGATTAATTCATTTGTTCTCCTCGAATAAATCTTATTAAGTCACAAGTCATAATCACTCACAGATTGGGAAATTTCTATTAAAATGCGAGCTTAGTAGACAATAAATCCCAAACAGGAGCACCTACAGTGCATCCATTACCGTACACCGTGCAAAATGCGTTAAAACGTGTTTTTCGGCCATAACTTTTGATCTACTCATCGTACAGAGAATCTAGATATGTCAGAATGATCGCCATCAAATTCTCTATCGATATGATCTTATCTCGCATAGGGAGTCTCACTGGAGCACCTACAGTGCATCCATTACCGTATACCGTGCAAAATGCGTTAAAACGTGTTTTTCGGCCATAACTTTTGATCTACTCATCGTACAGAGAATCTAGCTATGCCAGAATGATCGCCATCAAATTCTCTATCGATATGATCTTATCTCGCATAGGGAGTCTCACTGGAGCACCTACAGTGCATCCATTACCGTACACCGTGCAAAATGCGTTAAAACGTGTTTTTCGGCCATAACTTTTGATCTACTCATCGTACAGAGAATCAAGATATGTCAGAATGATCGCCATCAAATTCTCTATCGATATGATCTTATCTCGCATAGGGAGTCTCACTGGAGCACCTGCAGTGCATCCATTACCGTATACCGTGCAAAATGCGTTAAAACGCGTTTTTCGGGCATAACTTTTGATCTACTCATCGTACAGAGAATCTAGCTATGCCAGAATGATCGCCATCAAATTCTCTATCGATATGATCTTATCTCGCATAGGGAGTCTCACTGGAGCACCTGCAGTGCATCCATTACCGACATAGGTGCAAAATGCGTCAAAACGTGTTTTTCGGGCATAACTTTTGATCTACTCATCGTACAGAGAATCTAGATATGTCAGAATGATCGCCATCAAATTCTCTATCGATATGATCTTATCTCGCATAGGGAGTCTCACTGCAGCACCTGCAGTGCATCCATTACCGTATACCGTGCAAAATGCGTCAAAACGCGTTTTTCGGGCATAACTTTTGATCTACTCATCGTACAGAGAATCTAGATATGTCAGAATGATCGCCATCAAATTCTCTATCGATATGATCTTATCTCGCATAGGGAGTCTCACTGCAGCACCTACAGTGCATCCATTACCGTATACCGTGCAAAATGCGTCAAAACGTGTTTTTCGGCCATAACTTTTGATCTACTCATCGTACAGAGAATCTAGATATGTCAGAATGATCGCCATCAAATTCTCTATCGATATGATCTTATCTCGCATAGGGAGTCTCACTGGAGCACCTACAGTGCATCCATTACCGACATAGGTGCAAAATGCGTCAAAACGTGTTTTTCGGGCATAACTTTTGATCTACTCATCGTACTGAGAATCTAGATATGTCAGAATGATCGCCATCAAATTCTCTATCGATATGATCTTATCTCGCATAGGGAGTCTCACTGGAGCACCTACAGTGCATCCTTTACCGACATAGGTGCAAAATGCGTCAAAACGTGTTTTTCGGGCATAACTTTTGATCTACTCATCGTACTGAGAATCTAGATATGTCAGAATGATCGCCATCAAATTCTCTATCGATATGATCTTATCTCGCATAGGGAGTCTCACTGCAGCACCTACAGTGCATCCATTACCGTATACCGTGCAAAATGCGTCAAAACGTGTTTTTCGGCCATAACTTTTGATCTACTCATCGTACAGAGAATCTAGATATGTCAGAATGATCGCCATCAAATTCTCTATCGATATGATCTTATCTCGCATAGGGAGTCTCACTGCAGCACCTGCAGTGCATCCATTACCGTATACCGTGCAAAATGCGTCAAAACGCGTTTTTCGGGCATAACTTTTGATCTACTCATCGTACAGAGAATCTAGATATGTCAGA
This sequence comes from Heterorhabditis bacteriophora, assembly GCA_964036235.1. Classification (NCBI taxonomy): domain Eukaryota; kingdom Metazoa; phylum Nematoda; class Chromadorea; order Rhabditida; family Heterorhabditidae; genus Heterorhabditis; species Heterorhabditis bacteriophora. The sequence continues at coordinate 102,600 of CAXIWP010000039.1, read as the reverse complement.
ATGATCGCCATCAAATTCTCTATCGATATGATCTTATCTCGCATAGGGAGTCTCACTGCAGCACCTACAGTGCATCCATTACCGTATACCGTGCAAAATGCGTCAAAACGTGTTTTTCGGCCATAACTTTTGATCTACTCATCGTACAGAGAATCTAGATATGTCAGAATGATCGCCATCAAATTCTCTATCGATATGATCTTATCTCGCATAGGGAGTCTCACTGGAGCACCTACAGTGCATCCATTACCGACATAGGTGCAAAATGCGTCAAAACGTGTTTTTCGGGCATAACTTTTGATCTACTCATCGTACTGAGAATCTAGATATGTCAGAATGATCGCCATCAAATTCTCTATCGATATGATCTTATCTCGCATAGGGAGTCTCACTGGAGCACCTACAGTGCATCCTTTACCGACATAGGTGCAAAATGCGTCAAAACGTGTTTTTCGGGCATAACTTTTGATCTACTCATCGTACTGAGAATCTAGATATGTCAGAATGATCGCCATCAAATTCTCTATCGATATGATCTTATCTCGCATAGGGAGTCTCACTGCAGCACCTGCAGTGCATCCATTACCGTATACCGTGCAAAATGCGTCAAAACGCGTTTTTCGGGCATAACTTTTGATCTACTCATCGTACAGAGAATCTAGATATGTCAGAATGATCGCCATCAAATTCTCTATCGATATGATCTTATCTCGCATAGGGAGTCTCACTGCAGCACCTACAGTGCATCCATTACCGTATACCGTGCAAAATGCGTCAAAACGTGTTTTTCGGCCATAACTTTTGATGTACTCATCGTACAGAGAATCTAGATATGTCAGAATGATCGCCATCAAATTCTCTATCGATATGATCTTATCTCGCATAGGGAGTCTCACTGGAGCACCTACAGTGCATCCATTACCGACATAGGTGCAAAATGCGTCAAAACGTGTTTTTCGGGCATAACTTTTGATCTACTCATCGTACTGAGAATCTAGATATGTCAGAATGATCGCCATCAAATTCTCTATCGATATGATCTTATCTCGCATAGGGAGTCTCACTGGAGCACCTACAGTGCATCCTTTACCGACATAGGTGCAAAATGCGTCAAAACGTGTTTTTCGGGCATAACTTTTGATCTACTCATCGTACTGAGAATCTAGATATGTCAGAATGATCGCCATCAAATTCTCTATCGATATGATCTTATCTCGCATAGGGAGTCTCACTGCAGCACTTACAGTGCATCCATTACCGTATACCGTGCAAAATGCGTCAAAACGTGTTTTTCGGGCATAACTTTTGATCTACTCATCGTACTGAGAATCTAGATATGTCAGAATGATCGCCATCAAATTCTCTATCGATATGATCTTATCTCGCATAGGGAGTCTCACTGCAGCACCTACAGTGCATCCATTACCGTATACCGTGCAAAATGCGTCAAAACGTGTTTTTCGGCCATAACTTTTGATCTACTCATCGTACAGAGAATCTAGATATGTCAGAATGATCGCCATCAAATTCTCTATCGATATGATCTTATCTCGCATAGGGAGTCTCACTGGAGCACCTACAGTGCATCCATTACCGACATAGGTGCAAAATGCGTCAAAACGTGTTTTTCGGGCATAACTTTTGATCTACTCATCGTACTGAGAATCTAGATATGTCAGAATGATCGCCATCAAATTCTCTATCGATATGATCTTATCTCGCATAGGGAGTCTCACTGGAGCACCTACAGTGCATCCTTTACCGACATAGGTGCAAAATGCGTCAAAACGTGTTTTTCGGGCATAACTTTTGATCTACTCATCGTACTGAGAATCTAGATATGTCAGAATGATCGCCATCAAATTCTCTATCGATATGATCTTATCTCGCATAGGGAGTCTCACTGCAGCACCTACAGTGCATCCATTACCGTATACCGTGCAAAATGCGTCAAAACGTGTTTTTCGGCCATAACTTTTGATCTACTCATCGTACAGAGAATCTAGATATGTCAGAATGATCGCCATCAAATTCTCTATCGATATGATCTTATCTCGCATAGGGAGTCTCACTGGAGCACCTACAGTGCATCCATTACCGACATAGGTGCAAAATGCGTCAAAACGTGTTTTTCGGGCATAACTTTTGATCTACTCATCGTACTGAGAATCTAGATATGTCAGAATGATCGCCATCAAATTCTCTATCGATATGATCTTATCTCGCATAGGGAGTCTCACTGGAGCACCTACAGTGCATCCTTTACCGACATAGGTGCAAAATGCGTCAAAACGTGTTTTTCGGGCATAACTTTTGATCTACTCATCGTACTGAGAATCTAGATATGTCAGAATGATCGCCATCAAATTCTCTATCGATATGATCTTATCTCGCATAGGGAGTCTCACTGCAGCACTTACAGTGCATCCATTACCGTATACCGTGCAAAATGCGTCAAAACGTGTTTTTCGGGCATAACTTTTGATCTACTCATCGTACTGAGAATCTAGATATGTCAGAATGATCGCCATCAAATTCTCTATCGATATGATCTTATCTCGCATAGGGAGTCTCACTGCAGCACCTACAGTGCATCCATTACCGTATACCGTGCAAAATGCGTCAAAACGTGTTTTTCGGCCATAACTTTTGATCTACTCATCGTACAGAGAATCTAGATATGTCAGAATGATCGCCATCAAATTCTCTATCGATATGATCTTATCTCGCATAGGGAGTCTCACTGGAGCACCTACAGTGCATCCATTACCGACATAGGTGCAAAATGCGTCAAAACGTGTTTTTCGGGCATAACTTTTGATCTACTCATCGTACTGAGAATCTAGATATGTCAGAATGATCGCCATCAAATTCTCTATCGATATGATCTTATCTCGCATAGGGAGTCTCACTGGAGCACCTACAGTGCATCCTTTACCGACATAGGTGCAAAATGCGTCAAAACGTGTTTTTCGGGCATAACTTTTGATCTACTCATCGTACTGAGAATCTAGATATGTCAGAATGATCGCCATCAAATTCTCTATCGATATGATCTTATCTCGCATAGGGAGTCTCACTGCAGCACCTACAGTGCATCCATTACCGTATACCGTGCAAAATGCGTCAAAACGTGTTTTTCGGCCATAACTTTTGATCTACTCATCGTACAGAGAATCTAGATATGTCAGAATGATCGCCATCAAATTCTCTATCGATATGATCTTATCTCGCATAGGGAGTCTCACTGGAGCACCTACAGTGCATCCATTACCGACATAGGTGCAAAATGCGTCAAAACGTGTTTTTCGGGCATAACTTTTGATCTACTCATCGTACTGAGAATCTAGATATGTCAGAATGATCGCCATCAAATTCTCTATCGATATGATCTTATCTCGCATAGGGAGTCTCACTGGAGCACCTACAGTGCATCCTTTACCGACATAGGTGCAAAATGCGTCAAAACGTGTTTTTCGGGCATAACTTTTGATCTACTCATCGTACTGAGAATCTAGATATGTCAGAATGATCGCCATCAAATTCTCTATCGATATGATCTTATCTCGCATAGGGAGTCTCACTGCAGCACTTACAGTGCATCCATTACCGTATACCGTGCAAAATGCGTCAAAACGTGTTTTTCGGGCATAACTTTTGATCTACTCATCGTACTGAGAATCTAGATATGTCAGAATGATCGCCATCAAATTCTCTATCGATATGATCTTATCTCGCATAGGGAGTCTCACTGCAGCACCTACAGTGCATCCATTACCGTATACCGTGCAAAATGCGTCAAAACGTGTTTTTCGGCCATAACTTTTGATCTACTCATCGTACAGAGAATCTAGATATGTCAGAATGATCGCCATCAAATTCTCTATCGATATGATCTTATCTCGCATAGGGAGTCTCACTGGAGCACCTACAGTGCATCCATTACCGACATAGGTGCAAAATGCGTCAAAACGTGTTTTTCGGGCATAACTTTTGATCTACTCATCGTACTGAGAATCTAGATATGTCAGAATGATCGCCATCAAATTCTCTATCGATATGATCTTATCTCGCATAGGGAGTCTCACTGGAGCACCTACAGTGCATCCTTTACCGACATAGGTGCAAAATGCGTCAAAACGTGTTTTTCGGGCATAACTTTTGATCTACTCATCGTACTGAGAATCTAGATATGTCAGAATGATCGCCATCAAATTCTCTATCGATATGATCTTATCTCGCATAGGGAGTCTCACTGCAGCACCTACAGTGCATCCATTACCGTATACCGTGCAAAATGCGTCAAAACGTGTTTTTCGGGCATAACTTTTGATCTACTCATCGTACTGAGAATCTAGATATGTCAGAATGATCGCCATCAAATTCTCTATCGATATGATCTTATCTCGCATAGGGAGTCTCACTGGAGCACCTACAGTGCATCCATTACCGACATAGGTGCAAAATGCGTCAAAACGTGTTTTTCGGGCATAACTTTTGATCTACTCATCGTACAGAGAATCTAGATATGTCAGAATGATCGCCATCAAATTCTCTATCGATATGATCTTATCTCGCATAGGGAGTCTCACTGGAGCACCTACAGTGCATCCATTACCGTATACCGTGCAAAATGCGTCAAAACGTGTTTTTCGGCCATAACTTTTGATCTACTCATCGTACAGAGAATCTAGATATGTCAGAATGATCGCCATCAAATTCTCTATCGATATGATCTTATCTCGCATAGGGAGTCTCACTGGAGCACCTACAGTGCATCCATTACCGTATACCGTGCAAAATGCATTAAAACGTGTTTTTCGGGCATAACTTTTGATCTACTCGTCGTACAGAGAATCTAGCTATGCCAGAATGATCGCCATCAAATTCTCTATCGATATGATCTTATCTCGCATAGGGAGTCTCACTGGAGCACCTACAGTGCATCCATTACCGACATAGGTGCAAAATGCGTCAAAACGTGTTTTTCGGGCATAACTTTTGATCTACTCATCGTACAGAGAATCAAGATATGTCAGAATGATCGCCATCAAATTCTCTATCGATATGATCTTATCTCGCATAGGGAGTCTCACTGGAGCACCTACAGTGCATCCATTACCGTATACCGTGCAAAATGCGTTAAAACGTGTTTTTCGGCCATAACTTTTGATCTACTCATCGTACAGAGAATCAAGATATGTCAGAATGATCGCCATCAAATTCTCTATCGATATGATCTTATCTCGCATACGGAGTCTCACTGGAGCACCTACAGTGCATCCATTACCGTATACCGTGCAAAATGCGTCAAAACGCGTTTTTCGGGCATAACTTTTGATCTACTCATCGTACAGAGAATCTAGATATGTCAGAATGATCGCCATCAAATTCTCTATCGATATGATCTTATCTCGCATAGGGAGTCTCACTGCAGCACCTGCAGTGCATCCATTACCGTATACCGTGCAAAATGCGTCAAAACGCGTTTTTCGGGCATAACTTTTGATCTACTCATCGTACAGAGAATATAGATATGTCAGAATGATCGCCATCAAATTCTCTATCGATATGATCTTATCTCGCATAGGGAGTCTCACTGCAGCACCTACAGTGCATCCATTACCGTATACCGTGCAAAATGCGTCAAAACGTGTTTTTCGGCCATAACTTTTGATCTACTCATCGTACAGAGAATCTAGATATGTCAGAATGATCGCCATCAAATTCTCTATCGATATGATCTTATCTCGCATACGGAGTCTCACTGGAGCACCTACAGTGCATCCATTACCGTATACCGTGCAAAATGCGTCAAAACGCGTTTTTCGGGCATAACTTTTGATCTACTCATCGTACAGAGAATCTAGATATGTCAGAATGATCGCCATCAAATTCTCTATCGATATGATCTTATCTCGTATAGGGAGTCTCACTGCAGCACCTGCAGTGCATCCATTACCGTATACCGTGCAAAATGCGTCAAAACGTGTTTTTCGGCCATAACTTTTGATCTACTCATCGTACAGAGAATCTAGATATGTCAGAATGATCGCCATCAAATTCTCTATCGATATGATCTTATCTCGCATAGGGAGTCTCACTGCAGCACCTACAGTGCATCCATTACCGTATACCGTGCAAAATGCATTAAACGTGTTTTTCGGGCATAACTTTTGATCTACTCGTCGTACAGAGAATCTAGCTATGCCAGAATGATCGCCATCAAATTCTCTATCGATATGATCTTATCTCGCATAGGGAGTCTCACTGGAGCACCAACAGTGCATCCATTACCGACATAGGTGCAAAATGCGTCAAAACGTGTTTTTCGGCCATAACTTTTGATCTACTCATCGTACAGAGAATCTAGATATGTCAGAATGATCGCCATCAAATTCTCTATCGATATGATCTTATCTCGCATAGGGAGTCTCACTGCAGCACCTGCAGTGCATCCATTACCGTATACCGTGCAAAATGCGTCAAAACGCGTTTTTCGGGCATAACTTTTGATCTACTCATCGTACAGAGAATCTAGATATGTCAGAATGATCGCCATCAAATTCTCTATCGATATGATCTTATCTCGCATAGGGAGTCTCACTGGAGCACCTACAGTGCATCCATTACCGACATAGGTGCAAAATGCGTGAAAACGTGTTTTTCGGGCATAACTTTTGATCTACTCATCGTACTGAGAATCTAGATATGTCAGAATGATCGCCATCAAATTCTCTATCGATATGATCTTATCTCGCATAGGGAGTCTCACTGCAGCACCTACAGTGCATCCATTACCGACATAGGTGCAAAATGCGTCAAAACGTGTTTTTCGGGCATAACTTTTGATCTACTCATCGTACAGAGAATCTAGATATGTCAGAATGATCGCCATCAAATTCTCTATCGATATGATCTTATCTCGCATAGGGAGTCTCACTGGAGCACCTACAGTGCATCCATTACCGTATACCGTGCAAAATGCGTCAAAACGTGTTTTTCGGCCATAACTTTTGATCTACTCATCGTACAGAGAATCTAGATATGTCATAATGATCGCCATCAAATTCTCTATCGATATGATCTTATCTCGCATAGGGAGTCTCACTGGAGCACCTACAGTGCATCCATTACCGACATAGGTGCAAAATGCGTCAAAACGTGTTTTTCGGGCATAACTTTTGATCTACTCATCGTACTGAGAATCTAGATATGTCAGAATGATCGCCATCAAATTCTCTATCGATATGATCTTATCTCGCATAGGGAGTCTCACTGCAGCACCTGCAGTGCATCCATTACCGTATACCGTGCAAAATGCGTCAAAACGCGTTTTTCGGGCATAACTTTTGATCTACTCATCGTACAGAGAATCTAGATATGTCAGAATGATCGCCATCAAATTCTCTATCGATATGATCTTATCTCGCATAGGGAGTCTCACTGGAGCACCTACAGTGCATCCATTACCGACATAGGTGCAAAATGCGTCAAAACGTGTTTTTCGGGCATAACTTTTGATCTACTCATCGTACTGAGAATCTAGATATGTCAGAATGATCGCCATCAAATTCTCTATCGATATGATCTTATCTCGCATAGGGAGTCTCACTGCAGCACCTGCAGTGCATCCATTACCGTATACCGTGCAAAATGCGTCAAAACGCGTTTTTCGGGCATAACTTTTGATCTACTCATCGTACAGAGAATCTAGATATGTCAGAATGATCGCCATCAAATTCTCTATCGATATGATCTTATCTCGCATAGGGAGTCTCACTGGAGCACCTACAGTGCATCCATTACCGTATACCGTGCAAAATGCATTAAAACGTGTTTTTCGGGCATAACTTTTGATCTACTCGTCGTACAGAGAATCTAGCTATGCCAGAATGATCGCCATCAAATTCTCTATCGATATGATCTTATCTCGCATAGGGAGTCTCACTGGAGCACCTACAGTGCATCCATTACCGACATAGGTGCAAAATGCGTCAAAACGTGTTTTTCGGGCATAACTTTTGATCTACTCATCGTACAGAGAATCTAGATATGTCAGAATGATCGCCATCAAATTCTCTATCGATATGATCTTATCTCGCATAGGGAGTCTCACTGGAGCACCTACAGTGCATCCATTACCGTATACCGTGCAAAATGCGTTAAAACGTGTTTTTCGGCCATAACTTTTGATCTACTCATCGTACAGAGAATCAAGATATGTCAGAATGATCGCCATCAAATTCTCTATCGATATGATCTTATCTCGCATACGGAGTCTCACTGGAGCACCTACAGTGCATCCATTACCGTATACCGTGCAAAATGCGTCAAAACGCGTTTTTCGGGCATAACTTTTGATCTACTCATCGTACAGAGAATCTAGATATGTCAGAATGATCGCCATCAAATTCTCTATCGATATGATCTTATCTCGCATAGGGAGTCTCACTGCAGCACCTGCAGTGCATCCATTACCGTATACCGTGCAAAATGCGTCAAAACGCGTTTTTCGGGCATAACTTTTGATCTACTCATCGTACAGAGAATCTAGATATGTCAGAATGATCGCCATCAAATTCTCTATCGATATGATCTTATCTCGCATAGGGAGTCTCACTGCAGCACCTACAGTGCATCCATTACCGTATACCGTGCAAAATGCGTCAAAACGTGTTTTTCGGCCATAACTTTTGATCTACTCATCGTACAGAGAATCTAGATATGTCAGAATGATCGCCATCAAATTCTCTATCGATATGATCTTATCTCGCATAGGGAGTCTCACTGGAGCACCTACAGTGCATCCATTACCGACATAGGTGCAAAATGCGTCAAAACGTGTTTTTCGGGCATAACTTTTGATCTACTCATCGTACTGAGAATCTAGATATGTCAGAATGATCGCCATCAAATTCTCTATCGATATGATCTTATCTCGCATAGGGAGTCTCACTGCAGCACCTGCAGTGCATCCATTACCGTATACCGTGCAAAATGCGTCAAAACGCGTTTTTCGGGCATAACTTTTGATCTACTCATCGTACAGAGAATCTAGATATGTCAGAATGATCGCCATCAAATTCTCTATCGATATGATCTTATCTCGCATAGGGAGTCTCACTGGAGCACCTACAGTGCATCCATTACCGTATACCGTGCAAAATGCATTAAAACGTGTTTTTCGGGCATAACTTTTGATCTACTCGTCGTACAGAGAATCTAGATATGTCAGAATGATCGCCATCAAATTCTCTATCGATATGATCTTATCTCGCATAGGGAGTCTCACTGGAGCACCTACAGTGCATCCATTACCGTATACCGTGCAAAATGCGTTAAAACGTGTTTTTCGGCCATAACTTTTGATCTACTCATCGTACAGAGAATCAAGATATGTCAGAATGATCGCCATCAAATTCTCTATCGATATGATCTTATCTCGCATACGGAGTCTCACTGGAGCACCTACAGTGCATCCATTACCGTATACCGTGCAAAATGCGTCAAAACGCGTTTTTCGGGCATAACTTTTGATCTACTCATCGTACAGAGAATCTAGATATGTCAGAATGATCGCCATCAAATTCTCTATCGATATGATCTTATCTCGCATAGGGAGTCTCACTGGAGCACCTACAGTGCATCCATTACCGTATACCGTGCAAAATGCATTAAAACGTGTTTTTCGGGCATAACTTTTGATCTACTCGTCGTACAGAGAATCTAGCTATGCCAGAATGATCGCCATCAAATTCTCTATCGATATGATCTTATCTCGCATAGGGAGTCTCACTGGAGCACCTACAGTGCATCCATTACCGACATAGGTGCAAAATGCGTCAAAACGTGTTTTTCGGGCATAACTTTTGATCTACTCATCGTACAGAGAATCTAGATATGTCAGAATGATCGCCATCAAATTCTCTATCGATATGATCTTATCTCGCATAGGGAGTCTCACTGGAGCACCTACAGTGCATCCATTACCGTATACCGTGCAAAATGCGTTAAAACGTGTTTTTCGGCCATAACTTTTGATCTACTCATCGTACAGAGAATCAAGATATGTCAGAATGATCGCCATCAAATTCTCTATCGATATGATCTTATCTCGCATACGGAGTCTCACTGGAGCACCTACAGTGCATCCATTACCGTATACCGTGCAAAATGCGTCAAAACGCGTTTTTCGGGCATAACTTTTGATCTACTCATCGTACAGAGAATCTAGATATGTCAGAATGATCGCCATCAAATTCTCTATCGATATGATCTTATCTCGCATAGGGAGTCTCACTGGAGCACCTACAGTGCATCCATTACCGTATACCGTGCAAAATGCATAAAACGTGTTTTTCGGGCATAACTTTTGATCTACTCGTCGTACAGAGAATCTAGCTATGCCAGAATGATCGCCATCAAATTCTCTATCGATATGATCTTATCTCGCATAGGGAGTCTCACTGGAGCACCTACAGTGCATCCATTACCGACATAGGTGCAAAATGCGTCAAAACGTGTTTTTCGGGCATAACTTTTGATCTACTCATCGTACAGAGAATCTAGATATGTCAGAATGATCGCCATCAAATTCTCTATCGATATGATCTTATCTCGCATAGGGAGTCTCACTGGAGCACCTACAGTGCATCCATTACCGTATACCGTGCAAAATGCGTCAAAACGCGTTTTTCGGGCATAACTTTTGATCTACTCATCGTACAGAGAATCTAGATATGTCAGAATGATCGCCATCAAATTCTCTATCGATATGATCTTATCTCGCATAGGGAGTCTCACTGCAGCACCTGCAGTGCATCCATTACCGTATACCGTGCAAAATGCGTCAAAACGCGTTTTTCGGGCATAACTTTTGATCTACTCATCGTACAGAGAATCTAGATATGTCAGAATGATCGCCATCAAATTCTCTATCGATATGATCTTATCTCGCATAGGGAGTCTCACTGCAGCACCTACAGTGCATCCATTACCGTATACCGTGCAAAATGCGTCAAAACGTGTTTTTCGGCCATAACTTTTGATCTACTCATCGTACTGAGAATCTAGATATGTCAGAATGATCGCCATCAAATTCTCTATCGATATGATCTTATCTCGCATAGGGAGTCTCACTGCAGCACCTGCAGTGCATCCATTACCGTATACCGTGCAAAATGCGTCAAAACGCGTTTTTCGGGCATAACTTTTGATCTACTCATCGTACAGAGAATCTAGATATGTCAGAATGATCGCCATCAAATTCTCTATCGATATGATCTTATCTCGCATAGGGAGTCTCACTGGAGCACCTACAGTGCATCCATTACCGTATACCGTGCAAAATGCATTAAAACGTGTTTTTCGGGCATAACTTTTGATCTACTCGTCGTACAGAGAATCTAGCTATGCCAGAATGATCGCCATCAAATTCTCTATCGATATGATCTTATCTCGCATAGGGAGTCTCACTGGAGCACCTACAGTGCATCCATTACCGACATAGGTGCAAAATGCGTCAAAACGTGTTTTTCGGCCATAACTTTTGATCTACTCATCGTACAGAGAATCTAGATATGTCATAATGATCGCCATCAAATTCTCTATCGATATGATCTTATCTCGCATAGGGAGTCTCACTGGAGCACCTACAGTGCATCCATTACCGTATACCGTGCAAAATGCGTTAAAACGTGTTTTTCGGCCATAACTTTTGATCTACTCATCGTACAGAGAATCTAGATATGTCATAATGATCGCCATCAAATTCTCTATCGATATGATCTTATCTCGCATAGGGAGTCTCACTGGAGCACCTACAGTGCATCCATTACCGTATACCGTGCAAAATGCATTAAAACGTGTTTTTCGGGCATAACTTTTGATCTACTCGTCGTACAGAGAATCTAGCTATGCCAGAATGATCGCCATCAAATTCTCTATCGATATGATCTTATCTCGCATACGGAGTCTCACTGGAGCACCTACAGTGCATCCATTACCGTATACCGTGCAAAATGCGTCAAAACGCGTTTTTCGGGCATAACTTTTGATCTACTCATCGTACAGAGAATCTAGATATGTCAGAATGATCGCCATCAAATTCTCTATCGATATGATCTTATCTCGCATAGGGAGTCTCACTGCAGCACCTGCAGTGCATCCATTACCGTATACCGTGCAAAATGCGTCAAAACGCGTTTTTCGGGCATAACTTTTGATCTACTCATCGTACAGAGAATCTAGATATGTCAGAATGATCGCCATCAAATTCTCTATCGATATGATCTTATCTCGCATAGGGAGTCTCACTGCAGCACCTACAGTGCATCCATTACCGTATACCGTGCAAAATGCGTCAAAACGTGTTTTTCGGCCATAACTTTTGATCTACTCATCGTACAGAGAATCTAGATATGTCAGAATGATCGCCATCAAATTCTCTATCGATATGATCTTATCTCGCATAGGGAGTCTCACTGGAGCACCTACAGTGCATCCATTACCGACATAGGTGCAAAATGCGTCAAAACGTGTTTTTCGGCCATAACTTTTGATCTACTCATCGTACAGAGAATCTAGATATGTCATAATGATCGCCATCAAATTCTCTATCGATATGATCTTATCTCGCATAGGGAGTCTCACTGGAGCACCTACAGTGCATCCATTACCGTATACCGTGCAAAATGCGTTAAAACGTGTTTTTCGGCCATAACTTTTGATCTACTCATCGTACAGAGAATCTAGATATGTCATAATGATCGCCATCAAATTCTCTATCGATATGATCTTATCTCGCATAGGGAGTCTCACTGGAGCACCTACAGTGCATCCATTACCGTATACCGTGCAAAATGCATTAAAACGTGTTTTTCGGGCATAACTTTTGATCTACTCGTCGTACAGAGAATCTAGCTATGCCAGAATGATCGCCATCAAATTCTCTATCGATATGATCTTATCTCGCATACGGAGTCTCACTGGAGCACCTACAGTGCATCCATTACCGTATACCGTGCAAAATGCGTCAAAACGCGTTTTTCGGGCATAACTTTTGATCTACTCATCGTACAGAGAATCTAGATATGTCAGAATGATCGCCATCAAATTCTCTATCGATATGATCTTATCTCGCATAGGGAGTCTCACTGCAGCACCTGCAGTGCATCCATTACCGTATACCGTGCAAAATGCGTCAAAACGCGTTTTTCGGGCATAACTTTTGATCTACTCATCGTACAGAGAATCTAGATATGTCAGAATGATCGCCATCAAATTCTCTATCGATATGATCTTATCTCGCATAGGGAGTCTCACTGCAGCACCTACAGTGCATCCATTACCGTATACCGTGCAAAATGCGTCAAAACGTGTTTTTCGGCCATAACTTTTGATCTACTCATCGTACAGAGAATCTAGATATGTCAGAATGATCGCCATCAAATTCTCTATCGATATGATCTTATCTCGCATAGGGAGTCTCACTGGAGCACCTACAGTGCATCCATTACCGACATAGGTGCAAAATGCGTCAAAACGTGTTTTTCGGGCATAACTTTTGATCTACTCATCGTACTGAGAATCTAGATATGTCAGAATGATCGCCATCAAATTCTCTATCGATATGATCTTATCTCGCATAGGGAGTCTCACTGCAGCACCTGCAGTGCATCCATTACCGTATACCGTGCAAAATGCGTCAAAACGCGTTTTTCGGGCATAACTTTTGATCTACTCATCGTACAGAGAATCTAGATATGTCAGAATGATCGCCATCAAATTCTCTATCGATATGATCTTATCTCGCATAGGGAGTCTCACTGGAGCACCTACAGTGCATCCATTACCGTATACCGTGCAAAATGCATTAAAACGTGTTTTTCGGGCATAACTTTTGATCTACTCGTCGTACAGAGAATCTAGATATGTCAGAATGATCGCCATCAAATTCTCTATCGATATGATCTTATCTCGCATAGGGAGTCTCACTGGAGCACCTACAGTGCATCCATTACCGTATACCGTGCAAAATGCGTTAAAACGTGTTTTTCGGCCATAACTTTTGATCTACTCATCGTACAGAGAATCAAGATATGTCAGAATGATCGCCATCAAATTCTCTATCGATATGATCTTATCTCGCATACGGAGTCTCACTGGAGCACCTACAGTGCATCCATTACCGTATACCGTGCAAAATGCGTCAAAACGCGTTTTTCGGGCATAACTTTTGATCTACTCATCGTACAGAGAATCTAGATATGTCAGAATGATCGCCATCAAATTCTCTATCGATATGATCTTATCTCGCATAGGGAGTCTCACTGGAGCACCTACAGTGCATCCATTACCGTATACCGTGCAAAATGCATTAAAACGTGTTTTTCGGGCATAACTTTTGATCTACTCGTCGTACAGAGAATCTAGCTATGCCAGAATGATCGCCATCAAATTCTCTATCGATATGATCTTATCTCGCATAGGGAGTCTCACTGGAGCACCTACAGTGCATCCATTACCGACATAGGTGCAAAATGCGTCAAAACGTGTTTTTCGGGCATAACTTTTGATCTACTCATCGTACAGAGAATCTAGATATGTCAGAATGATCGCCATCAAATTCTCTATCGATATGATCTTATCTCGCATAGGGAGTCTCACTGGAGCACCTACAGTGCATCCATTACCGTATACCGTGCAAAATGCGTCAAAACGCGTTTTTCGGGCATAACTTTTGATCTACTCATCGTACAGAGAATCTAGATATGTCAGAATGATCGCCATCAAATTCTCTATCGATATGATCTTATCTCGCATACGGAGTCTCACTGGAGCACCTACAGTGCATCCATTACCGTATACCGTGCAAAATGCGTCAAAACGCGTTTTTCGGGCATAACTTTTGATCTACTCATCGTACAGAGAATCTAGATATGTCAGAATGATCGCCATCAAATTCTCTATCGATATGATCTTATCTCGCATAGGGAGTCTCACTGGAGCACCTACAGTGCATCCATTACCGTATACCGTGCAAAATGCATAAAACGTGTTTTTCGGGCATAACTTTTGATCTACTCGTCGTACAGAGAATCTAGATATGTCAGAATGATCGCCATCAAATTCTCTATCGATATGATCTTATCTCGCATAGGGAGTCTCACTGCAGCACCTACAGTGCATCCATTACCGTATACCGTGCAAAATGCGTCAAAACGTGTTTTTCGGCCATAACTTTTGATCTACTCATCGTACAGAGAATCTAGATATGTCAGAATGATCGCCATCAAATTCTCTATCGATATGATCTTATCTCGCATAGGGAGTCTCACTGGAGCACCTACAGTGCATCCATTACCGACATAGGTGCAAAATGCGTCAAAACGTGTTTTTCGGGCATAACTTTTGATCTACTCATCGTACTGAGAATCTAGATATGTCAGAATGATCGCCATCAAATTCTCTATCGATATGATCTTATCTCGCATAGGGAGTCTCACTGCAGCACCTGCAGTGCATCCATTACCGTATACCGTGCAAAATGCGTCAAAACGCGTTTTTCGGGCATAACTTTTGATCTACTCATCGTACAGAGAATCTAGATATGTCAGAATGATCGCCATCAAATTCTCTATCGATATGATCTTATCTCGCATAGGGAGTCTCACTGGAGCACCTACAGTGCATCCATTACCGTATACCGTGCAAAATGCATTAAAACGTGTTTTTCGGGCATAACTTTTGATCTACTCGTCGTACAGAGAATCTAGATATGTCAGAATGATCGCCATCAAATTCTCTATCGATATGATCTTATCTCGCATAGGGAGTCTCACTGGAGCACCTACAGTGCATCCATTACCGTATACCGTGCAAAATGCGTTAAAACGTGTTTTTCGGCCATAACTTTTGATCTACTCATCGTACAGAGAATCAAGATATGTCAGAATGATCGCCATCAAATTCTCTATCGATATGATCTTATCTCGCATACGGAGTCTCACTGGAGCACCTACAGTGCATCCATTACCGTATACCGTGCAAAATGCGTCAAAACGCGTTTTTCGGGCATAACTTTTGATCTACTCATCGTACAGAGAATCTAGATATGTCAGAATGATCGCCATCAAATTCTCTATCGATATGATCTTATCTCGCATAGGGAGTCTCACTGGAGCACCTACAGTGCATCCATTACCGTATACCGTGCAAAATGCATTAAAACGTGTTTTTCGGGCATAACTTTTGATCTACTCGTCGTACAGAGAATCTAGCTATGCCAGAATGATCGCCATCAAATTCTCTATCGATATGATCTTATCTCGCATAGGGAGTCTCACTGGAGCACCTACAGTGCATCCATTACCGACATAGGTGCAAAATGCGTCAAAACGTGTTTTTCGGGCATAACTTTTGATCTACTCATCGTACAGAGAATCTAGATATGTCAGAATGATCGCCATCAAATTCTCTATCGATATGATCTTATCTCGCATAGGGAGTCTCACTGGAGCACCTACAGTGCATCCATTACCGTATACCGTGCAAAATGCGTCAAAACGCGTTTTTCGGGCATAACTTTTGATCTACTCATCGTACAGAGAATCTAGATATGTCAGAATGATCGCCATCAAATTCTCTATCGATATGATCTTATCTCGCATACGGAGTCTCACTGGAGCACCTACAGTGCATCCATTACCGTATACCGTGCAAAATGCGTCAAAACGCGTTTTTCGGGCATAACTTTTGATCTACTCATCGTACAGAGAATCTAGATATGTCAGAATGATCGCCATCAAATTCTCTATCGATATGATCTTATCTCGCATAGGGAGTCTCACTGGAGCACCTACAGTGCATCCATTACCGTATACCGTGCAAAATGCATAAAACGTGTTTTTCGGGCATAACTTTTGATCTACTCGTCGTACAGAGAATCTAGCTATGCCAGAATGATCGCCATCAAATTCTCTATCGATATGATCTTATCTCGCATAGGGAGTCTCACTGGAGCACCTACAGTGCATCCATTACCGACATAGGTGCAAAATGCGTCAAAACGTGTTTTTCGGGCATAACTTTTGATCTACTCATCGTACAGAGAATCTAGATATGTCAGAATGATCGCCATCAAATTCTCTATCGATATGATCTTATCTCGCATAGGGAGTCTCACTGGAGCACCTACAGTGCATCCATTACCGTATACCGTGCAAAATGCATAAAACGTGTTTTTCGGGCATAACTTTTGATCTACTCGTCGTACAGAGAATCTAGCTATGCCAGAATGATCGCCATCAAATTCTCTATCGATATGATCTTATCTCGCATACGGAGTCTCACTGGAGCACCTACAGTGCATCCATTACCGTATACCGTGCAAAATGCGTCAAAACGCGTTTTTCGGGCATAACTTTTGATCTACTCATCGTACAGAGAATCTAGATATGTCAGAATGATCGCCATCAAATTCTCTATCGATATGATCTTATCTCGCATAGGGAGTCTCACTGGAGCACCTACAGTGCATCCATTACCGTATACCGTGCAAAATGCATAAAACGTGTTTTTCGGGCATAACTTTTGATCTACTCGTCGTACAGAGAATCTAGCTATGCCAGAATGATCGCCATCAAATTCTCTATCGATATGATCTTATCTCGCATAGGGAGTCTCACTGGAGCACCTACAGTGCATCCATTACCGACATAGGTGCAAAATGCGTCAAAACGTGTTTTTCGGGCATAACTTTTGATCTACTCATCGTACAGAGAATCTAGATATGTCAGAATGATCGCCATCAAATTCTCTATCGATATGATCTTATCTCGCATAGGGAGTCTCACTGGAGCACCTACAGTGCATCCATTACCGTATACCGTGCAAAATGCGTCAAAACGCGTTTTTCGGGCATAACTTTTGATCTACTCATCGTACAGAGAATCTAGATATGTCAGAATGATCGCCATCAAATTCTCTATCGATATGATCTTATCTCGCATAGGGAGTCTCACTGCAGCACCTGCAGTGCATCCATTACCGTATACCGTGCAAAATGCGTCAAAACGCGTTTTTCGGGCATAACTTTTGATCTACTCATCGTACAGAGAATCTAGATATGTCAGAATGATCGCCATCAAATTCTCTATCGATATGATCTTATCTCGCATAGGGAGTCTCACTGCAGCACCTACAGTGCATCCATTACCGTATACCGTGCAAAATGCGTCAAAACGTGTTTTTCGGCCATAACTTTTGATCTACTCATCGTACTGAGAATCTAGATATGTCAGAATGATCGCCATCAAATTCTCTATCGATATGATCTTATCTCGCATAGGGAGTCTCACTGCAGCACCTGCAGTGCATCCATTACCGTATACCGTGCAAAATGCGTCAAAACGCGTTTTTCGGGCATAACTTTTGATCTACTCATCGTACAGAGAATCTAGATATGTCAGAATGATCGCCATCAAATTCTCTATCGATATGATCTTATCTCGCATAGGGAGTCTCACTGGAGCACCTACAGTGCATCCATTACCGTATACCGTGCAAAATGCATTAAAACGTGTTTTTCGGGCATAACTTTTGATCTACTCGTCGTACAGAGAATCTAGCTATGCCAGAATGATCGCCATCAAATTCTCTATCGATATGATCTTATCTCGCATAGGGAGTCTCACTGGAGCACCTACAGTGCATCCATTACCGACATAGGTGCAAAATGCGTCAAAACGTGTTTTTCGGCCATAACTTTTGATCTACTCATCGTACAGAGAATCTAGATATGTCATAATGATCGCCATCAAATTCTCTATCGATATGATCTTATCTCGCATAGGGAGTCTCACTGGAGCACCTACAGTGCATCCATTACCGTATACCGTGCAAAATGCGTTAAAACGTGTTTTTCGGCCATAACTTTTGATCTACTCATCGTACAGAGAATCTAGATATGTCATAATGATCGCCATCAAATTCTCTATCGATATGATCTTATCTCGCATAGGGAGTCTCACTGGAGCACCTACAGTGCATCCATTACCGTATACCGTGCAAAATGCATTAAAACGTGTTTTTCGGGCATAACTTTTGATCTACTCGTCGTACAGAGAATCTAGCTATGCCAGAATGATCGCCATCAAATTCTCTATCGATATGATCTTATCTCGCATAGGGAGTCTCACTGGAGCACCTACAGTGCATCCATTACCGTATACCGTGCAAAATGCGTTAAAACGTGTTTTTCGGCCATAACTTTTGATCTACTCATCGTACAGAGAATCTAGATATGTCATAATGATCGCCATCAAATTCTCTATCGATATGATCTTATCTCGCATAGGGAGTCTCACTGGAGCACCTACAGTGCATCCATTACCGTATACCGTGCAAAATGCATTAAAACGTGTTTTTCGGGCATAACTTTTGATCTACTCGTCGTACAGAGAATCTAGCTATGCCAGAATGATCGCCATCAAATTCTCTATCGATATGATCTTATCTCGCATAGGGAGTCTCACTGGAGCACCTACAGTGCATCCATTACCGACATAGGTGCAAAATGCGTCAAAACGTGTTTTTCGGCCATAACTTTTGATCTACTCATCGTACAGAGAATCTAGATATGTCATAATGATCGCCATCAAATTCTCTATCGATATGATCTTATCTCGCATAGGGAGTCTCACTGGAGCACCTACAGTGCATCCATTACCGTATACCGTGCAAAATGCGTCAAAACGTGTTTTTCGGCCATAACTTTTGATCTACTCATCGTACAGAGAATCTAGATATGTCATAATGATCGCCATCAAATTCTCTATCGATATGATCTTATCTCGCATAGGGAGTCTCACTGGAGCACCTACAGTGCATCCATTACCGTATACCGTGCAAAATGCGTTAAAACGTGTTTTTCGGCCATAACTTTTGATCTACTCATCGTACAGAGAATCTAGATATGTCATAATGATCGCCATCAAATTCTCTATCGATATGATCTTATCTCGCATAGGGAGTCTCACTGGAGCACCAACAGTGCATCCATTACCGACATAGGTGCAAAATGCGTCAAAACGTGTTTTTCGGCCATAACTTTTGATCTACTCTTCGTACAGAGAATCTAGATATGTCATAATGATCGCCATCAAATTCTCTATCGATATGATCTTATCTCGCATAGGGAGTCTCACTGGAGCACCTACAGTGCATCCATTACCGTATACCGTGCAAAATGCGTCAAAACGTGTTTTTCGGCCATAACTTTTGATCTACTCATCGTACAGAGAATCTAGATATGTCATAATGATCGCCATCAAATTCTCTATCGATATGATCTTATCTCGCATAGGGAGTCTCACTGGAGCACCAACAGTGCATCCATTACCGACATAGGTGCAAAATGCGTCAAAACGTGTTTTTCGGCCATAACTTTTGATCTACTCTTCGTACAGAGAATCTAGATATGTCATAATGATCGCCATCAAATTCTCTATCGATATGATCTTATCTCGCATAGGGAGTCTCACTGGAGCACCAACAGTGCATCCATTACCGACATAGGTGCAAAATGCGTCAAAACGTGTTTTTCGGCCATAACTTTTGATCTACTCTTCGTACAGAGAATCTAGATATGTCATAATGATCGCCATCAAATTCTCTATCGATATGATCTTATCTCGCATAGGGAGTCTCACTGGAGCACCTACAGTGCATCCATTACCGTATACCGTGCAAAATGCGTCAAAACGTGTTTTTCGGCCATAACTTTTGATCTACTCATCGTACAGAGAATCTAGATATGTCATAATGATCGCCATCAAATTCTCTATCGATATGATCTTATCTCGCATAGGGAGTCTCACTGGAGCACCTACAGTGCATCCATTACCGTATACCGTGCAAAATGCGTCAAAACGTGTTTTTCGGCCATAACTTTTGATCTACTCATCGTACAGAGAATCTAGATATGTCATAATGATCGCCATCAAATTCTCTATCGATATGATCTTATCTCGCATAGGGAGTCTCACTGGAGCACCAACAGTGCATCCATTACCGACATAGGTGCAAAATGCGTCAAAACGTGTTTTTCGGCCATAACTTTTGATCTACTCATCGTACAGAGAATCTAGATATGTCATAATGATCGCCATCAAATTCTCTATCGATATGATCTTATCTCGCATAGGGAGTCTCACTGGAGCACCAACAGTGCATCCATTACCGACATAGGTGCAAAATGCGTCAAAACGTGTTTTTCGGCCATAACTTTTGATCTACTCTTCGTACAGAGAATCAAGATATGTCAGAATGATCGCCATCAAATTCTCTATCGATATGATCTTATCTCGCATAGGGAGTCTCACTGGAGCACCTACAGTGCATCCATTACCGTATACCGTGCAAAATGCGTCAAAACGTGTTTTTCGGCCATAACTTTTGATCTACTCATCGTACAGAGAATCTAGATATGTCATAATGATCGCCATCAAATTCTCTATCGATATGATCTTATCTCGCATAGGGAGTCTCACTGGAGCACCAACAGTGCATCCATTACCGACATAGGTGCAAAATGCGTCAAAACGTGTTTTTCGGCCATAACTTTTGATCTACTCTTCGTACAGAGAATCTAGATATGTCATAATGATCGCCATCAAATTCTCTATCGATATGATCTTATCTCGCATAGGGAGTCTCACTGGAGCACCAACAGTGCATCCATTACCGACATAGGTGCAAAATGCGTCAAAACGTGTTTTTCGGCCATAACTTTTGATCTACTCTTCGTACAGAGAATCTAGATATGTCATAATGATCGCCATCAAATTCTCTATCGATATGATCTTATCTCGCATAGGGAGTCTCACTGGAGCACCTACAGTGCATCCATTACCGTATACCGTGCAAAATGCGTCAAAACGTGTTTTTCGGCCATAACTTTTGATCTACTCATCGTACAGAGAATCTAGATATGTCATAATGATCGCCATCAAATTCTCTATCGATATGATCTTATCTCGCATAGGGAGTCTCACTGGAGCACCAACAGTGCATCCATTACCGACATAGGTGCAAAATGCGTCAAAACGTGTTTTTCGGCCATAACTTTTGATCTACTCATCGTACAGAGAATCTAGATATGTCATAATGATCGCCATCAAATTCTCTATCGATATGATCTTATCTCGCATAGGGAGTCTCACTGGAGCACCTACAGTGCATCCATTACCGTATACCGTGCAAAATGCGTCAAAACGTGTTTTTCGGCCATAACTTTTGATCTACTCATCGTACAGAGAATCTAGATATGTCATAATGATCGCCATCAAATTCTCTATCGATATGATCTTATCTCGCATAGGGAGTCTCACTGGAGCACCAACAGTGCATCCATTACCGACATAGGTGCAAAATGCGTCAAAACGTGTTTTTCGGCCATAACTTTTGATCTACTCTTCGTACAGAGAATCTAGATATGTCATAATGATCGCCATCAAATTCTCTATCGATATGATCTTATCTCGCATAGGGAGTCTCACTGGAGCACCAACAGTGCATCCATTACCGACATAGGTGCAAAATGCGTCAAAACGTGTTTTTCGGCCATAACTTTTGATCTACTCTTCGTACAGAGAATCTAGATATGTCATAATGATCGCCATCAAATTCTCTATCGATATGATCTTATCTCGCATAGGGAGTCTCACTGGAGCACCTACAGTGCATCCATTACCGTATACCGTGCAAAATGCGTCAAAACGTGTTTTTCGGCCATAACTTTTGATCTACTCATCGTACAGAGAATCTAGATATGTCATAATGATCGCCATCAAATTCTCTATCGATATGATCTTATCTCGCATAGGGAGTCTCACTGGAGCACCAACAGTGCATCCATTACCGACATAGGTGCAAAATGCGTCAAAACGTGTTTTTCGGCCATAACTTTTGATCTACTCATCGTACAGAGAATCTAGATATGTCATAATGATCGCCATCAAATTCTCTATCGATATGATCTTATCTCGCATAGGGAGTCTCACTGGAGCACCTACAGTGCATCCATTACCGTATACCGTGCAAAATGCGTCAAAACGTGTTTTTCGGCCATAACTTTTGATCTACTCATCGTACAGAGAATCTAGATATGTCATAATGATCGCCATCAAATTCTCTATCGATATGATCTTATCTCGCATAGGGAGTCTCACTGGAGCACCAACAGTGCATCCATTACCGACATAGGTGCAAAATGCGTCAAAACGTGTTTTTCGGCCATAACTTTTGATCTACTCTTCGTACAGAGAATCTAGATATGTCATAATGATCGCCATCAAATTCTCTATCGATATGATCTTATCTCGCATAGGGAGTCTCACTGGAGCACCAACAGTGCATCCATTACCGACATAGGTGCAAAATGCGTCAAAACGTGTTTTTCGGCCATAACTTTTGATCTACTCTTCGTACAGAGAATCTAGATATGTCATAATGATCGCCATCAAATTCTCTATCGATATGATCTTATCTCGCATAGGGAGTCTCACTGGAGCACCTACAGTGCATCCATTACCGTATACCGTGCAAAATGCGTCAAAACGTGTTTTTCGGCCATAACTTTTGATCTACTCATCGTACAGAGAATCTAGATATGTCATAATGATCGCCATCAAATTCTCTATCGATATGATCTTATCTCGCATAGGGAGTCTCACTGGAGCACCAACAGTGCATCCATTACCGACATAGGTGCAAAATGCGTCAAAACGTGTTTTTCGGCCATAACTTTTGATCTACTCTTCGTACAGAGAATCTAGATATGTCATAATGATCGCCATCAAATTCTCTATCGATATGATCTTATCTCGCATAGGGAGTCTCACTGCAGCACCAACAGTGCATCCATTACCGACATAGGTGC
This sequence comes from Heterorhabditis bacteriophora, assembly GCA_964036235.1. Lineage (NCBI taxonomy): Eukaryota > Metazoa > Nematoda > Chromadorea > Rhabditida > Heterorhabditidae > Heterorhabditis > Heterorhabditis bacteriophora. The sequence goes on along the minus strand of CAXIWP010000039.1, from coordinate 78,656 downwards.
AAAATGCGTCAAAACGTGTTTTTCGGCCATAACTTTTGATCTACTCATCGTACAGAGAATCTAGATATGTCATAATGATCGCCATCAAATTCTCTATCGATATGATCTTATCTCGCATAGGGAGTCTCACTGCAGCACCTACAGTGCATCCATTACCGACATAGGTGCAAAATGCGTCAAAACGTGTTTTTCGGGCATAACTTTTGATCTACTCATCGTACAGAGAATCTAGATATGTCATAATGATCGCCATCAAATTCTCTATCGATATGATCTTATCTCGCATAGGGAGTCTCACTGGAGCACCTACAGTGCATCCATTACCGTATACCGTGCAAAATGCGTTAAAACGTGTTTTTCGGCCATAACTTTTGATCTACTCATCGTACAGAGAATCTAGATATGTCATAATGATCGCCATCAAATTCTCTATCGATATGATCTTATCTCGCATAGGGAGTCTCACTGGAGCACCTACAGTGCATCCATTACCGTATACCGTGCAAAATGCGTCAAAACGTGTTTTTCGGCCATAACTTTTGATCTACTCATCGTACAGAGAATCTAGATATGTCATAATGATCGCCATCAAATTCTCTATCGATATGATCTTATCTCGCATAGGGAGTCTCACTGGAGCACCAACAGTGCATCCATTACCGACATAGGTGCAAAATGCGTCAAAACGTGTTTTTCGGCCATAACTTTTGATCTACTCTTCGTACAGAGAATCTAGATATGTCATAATGATCGCCATCAAATTCTCTATCGATATGATCTTATCTCGCATAGGGAGTCTCACTGGAGCACCAACAGTGCATCCATTACCGACATAGGTGCAAAATGCGTCAAAACGTGTTTTTCGGCCATAACTTTTGATCTACTCTTCGTACAGAGAATCTAGATATGTCATAATGATCGCCATCAAATTCTCTATCGATATGATCTTATCTCGCATAGGGAGTCTCACTGGAGCACCTACAGTGCATCCATTACCGACATAGGTGCAAAATGCGTCAAAACGTGTTTTTCGGCCATAACTTTTGATCTACTCATCGTACAGAGAATAGTAGATATGTCATAATGATCGCCATCAAATTCTCTATCGATATGATCTTATCTCGCATAGGGAGTCTCACTGGAGCACCTACAGTGCATCCATTACCGACATAGGTGCAAAATGCGTCAAAACGTGTTTTTCGGGCATAACTTTTGATCTACTCATCGTACAGAGAATCAAGATATGTCAGAATGATCGCCATCAAATTCTCTATCGATATGATCTTATCTCGCATAGGGAGTCTCACTGCAGCACCTGCAGTGCATCCATTACCGTATACCGTGCAAAATGCGTTAAAACGTGTTTTTCGGCCATAACTTTTGATCTACTCATCGTACAGAGAATCTAGATATGTCATAATGATCGCCATCAAATTCTCTATCGATATGATCTTATCTCGCATAGGGAGTCTCACTGGAGCACCTACAGTGCATCCATTACCGTATACCGTGCAAAATGCGTCAAAACGTGTTTTTCGGCCATAACTTTTGATCTACTCATCGTACAGAGAATCTAGATATGTCATAATGATCGCCATCAAATTCTCTATCGATATGATCTTATCTCGCATAGGGAGTCTCACTGGAGCACCAACAGTGCATCCATTACCGACATAGGTGCAAAATGCGTCAAAACGTGTTTTTCGGCCATAACTTTTGATCTACTCATCGTACAGAGAATCTAGATATGTCATAATGATCGCCATCAAATTCTCTATCGATATGATCTTATCTCGCATAGGGAGTCTCACTGGAGCACCAACAGTGCATCCATTACCGACATAGGTGCAAAATGCGTCAAAACGTGTTTTTCGGCCATAACTTTTGATCTACTCTTCGTACAGAGAATCAAGATATGTCAGAATGATCGCCATCAAATTCTCTATCGATATGATCTTATCTCGCATAGGGAGTCTCACTGGAGCACCTACAGTGCATCCATTACCGTATACCGTGCAAAATGCGTTAAAACGTGTTTTTCGGCCATAACTTTTGATCTACTCATCGTACAGAGAATCTAGATATGTCATAATGATCGCCATCAAATTCTCTATCGATATGATCTTATCTCGCATAGGGAGTCTCACTGGAGCACCAACAGTGCATCCATTACCGACATAGGTGCAAAATGCGTCAAAACGTGTTTTTCGGGCATAACTTTTGATCTACTCATCGTACAGAGAATCAAGATATGTCAGAATGATCGCCATCAAATTCTCTATCGATATGATCTTATCTCGCATAGGGAGTCTCACTGGAGCACCTACAGTGCATCCATTACCGTATACCGTGCAAAATGCGTCAAAACGTGTTTTTCGGCCATAACTTTTGATCTACTCATCGTACAGAGAATCTAGATATGTCATAATGATCGCCATCAAATTCTCTATCGATATGATCTTATCTCGCATAGGGAGTCTCACTGGAGCACCAACAGTGCATCCATTACCGACATAGGTGCAAAATGCGTCAAAACGTGTTTTTCGGCCATAACTTTTGATCTACTCTTCGTACAGAGAATCTAGATATGTCATAATGATCGCCATCAAATTCTCTATCGATATGATCTTATCTCGCATAGGGAGTCTCACTGGAGCACCAACAGTGCATCCATTACCGACATAGGTGCAAAATGCGTCAAAACGTGTTTTTCGGCCATAACTTTTGATCTACTCTTCGTACAGAGAATCTAGATATGTCATAATGATCGCCATCAAATTCTCTATCGATATGATCTTATCTCGCATAGGGAGTCTCACTGGAGCACCTACAGTGCATCCATTACCGTATACCGTGCAAAATGCGTCAAAACGTGTTTTTCGGCCATAACTTTTGATCTACTCATCGTACAGAGAATCTAGATATGTCATAATGATCGCCATCAAATTCTCTATCGATATGATCTTATCTCGCATAGGGAGTCTCACTGGAGCACCTACAGTGCATCCATTACCGTATACCGTGCAAAATGCGTCAAAACGTGTTTTTCGGCCATAACTTTTGATCTACTCATCGTACAGAGAATCTAGATATGTCATAATGATCGCCATCAAATTCTCTATCGATATGATCTTATCTCGCATAGGGAGTCTCACTGGAGCACCAACAGTGCATCCATTACCGACATAGGTGCAAAATGCGTCAAAACGTGTTTTTCGGCCATAACTTTTGATCTACTCTTCGTACAGAGAATCTAGATATGTCATAATGATCGCCATCAAATTCTCTATCGATATGATCTTATCTCGCATAGGGAGTCTCACTGGAGCACCAACAGTGCATCCATTACCGACATAGGTGCAAAATGCGTCAAAACGTGTTTTTCGGCCATAACTTTTGATCTACTCTTCGTACAGAGAATCTAGATATGTCATAATGATCGCCATCAAATTCTCTATCGATATGATCTTATCTCGCATAGGGAGTCTCACTGGAGCACCTACAGTGCATCCATTACCGTATACCGTGCAAAATGCGTCAAAACGTGTTTTTCGGCCATAACTTTTGATCTACTCATCGTACAGAGAATCTAGATATGTCATAATGATCGCCATCAAATTCTCTATCGATATGATCTTATCTCGCATAGGGAGTCTCACTGGAGCACCTACAGTGCATCCATTACCGTATACCGTGCAAAATGCGTCAAAACGTGTTTTTCGGCCATAACTTTTGATCTACTCTTCGTACAGAGAATCAAGATATGTCAGAATGATCGCCATCAAATTCTCTATCGATATGATCTTATCTCGCATAGGGAGTCTCACTGGAGCACCAACAGTGCATCCATTACCGACATAGGTGCAAAATGCGTCAAAACGTGTTTTTCGGCCATAACTTTTGATCTACTCTTCGTACAGAGAATCTAGATATGTCATAATGATCGCCATCAAATTCTCTATCGATATGATCTTATCTCGCATAGGGAGTCTCACTGGAGCACCTACAGTGCATCCATTACCGTATACCGTGCAAAATGCGTCAAAACGTGTTTTTCGGCCATAACTTTTGATCTACTCATCGTACAGAGAATCTAGATATGTCATAATGATCGCCATCAAATTCTCTATCGATATGATCTTATCTCGCATAGGGAGTCTCACTGGAGCACCAACAGTGCATCCATTACCGACATAGGTGCAAAATGCGTCAAAACGTGTTTTTCGGCCATAACTTTTGATCTACTCTTCGTACAGAGAATCTAGATATGTCATAATGATCGCCATCAAATTCTCTATCGATATGATCTTATCTCGCATAGGGAGTCTCACTGGAGCACCAACAGTGCATCCATTACCGACATAGGTGCAAAATGCGTCAAAACGTGTTTTTCGGCCATAACTTTTGATCTACTCTTCGTACAGAGAATCTAGATATGTCATAATGATCGCCATCAAATTCTCTATCGATATGATCTTATCTCGCATAGGGAGTCTCACTGGAGCACCTACAGTGCATCCATTACCGTATACCGTGCAAAATGCGTCAAAACGTGTTTTTCGGCCATAACTTTTGATCTACTCATCGTACAGAGAATCTAGATATGTCATAATGATCGCCATCAAATTCTCTATCGATATGATCTTATCTCGCATAGGGAGTCTCACTGGAGCACCTACAGTGCATCCATTACCGTATACCGTGCAAAATGCGTCAAAACGTGTTTTTCGGCCATAACTTTTGATCTACTCATCGTACAGAGAATCTAGATATGTCATAATGATCGCCATCAAATTCTCTATCGATATGATCTTATCTCGCATAGGGAGTCTCACTGGAGCACCAACAGTGCATCCATTACCGACATAGGTGCAAAATGCGTCAAAACGTGTTTTTCGGCCATAACTTTTGATCTACTCTTCGTACAGAGAATCTAGATATGTCATAATGATCGCCATCAAATTCTCTATCGATATGATCTTATCTCGCATAGGGAGTCTCACTGGAGCACCAACAGTGCATCCATTACCGACATAGGTGCAAAATGCGTCAAAACGTGTTTTTCGGCCATAACTTTTGATCTACTCTTCGTACAGAGAATCTAGATATGTCATAATGATCGCCATCAAATTCTCTATCGATATGATCTTATCTCGCATAGGGAGTCTCACTGGAGCACCTACAGTGCATCCATTACCGTATACCGTGCAAAATGCGTCAAAACGTGTTTTTCGGCCATAACTTTTGATCTACTCATCGTACAGAGAATCTAGATATGTCATAATGATCGCCATCAAATTCTCTATCGATATGATCTTATCTCGCATAGGGAGTCTCACTGGAGCACCTACAGTGCATCCATTACCGTATACCGTGCAAAATGCGTCAAAACGTGTTTTTCGGCCATAACTTTTGATCTACTCTTCGTACAGAGAATCAAGATATGTCAGAATGATCGCCATCAAATTCTCTATCGATATGATCTTATCTCGCATAGGGAGTCTCACTGGAGCACCAACAGTGCATCCATTACCGACATAGGTGCAAAATGCGTCAAAACGTGTTTTTCGGCCATAACTTTTGATCTACTCTTCGTACAGAGAATCAAGATATGTCAGAATGATCGCCATCAAATTCTCTATCGATATGATCTTATCTCGCATAGGGAGTCTCACTGGAGCACCTACAGTGCATCCATTACCGTATACCGTGCAAAATGCGTTAAAACGTGTTTTTCGGCCATAACTTTTGATCTACTCATCGTACAGAGAATCTAGATATGTCATAATGATCGCCATCAAATTCTCTATCGATATGATCTTATCTCGCATAGGGAGTCTCACTGGAGCACCAACAGTGCATCCATTACCGACATAGGTGCAAAATGCGTCAAAACGTGTTTTTCGGGCATAACTTTTGATCTACTCATCGTACAGAGAATCAAGATATGTCAGAATGATCGCCATCAAATTCTCTATCGATATGATCTTATCTCGCATAGGGAGTCTCACTGGAGCACCTACAGTGCATCCATTACCGTATACCGTGCAAAATGCGTCAAAACGTGTTTTTCGGCCATAACTTTTGATCTACTCATCGTACAGAGAATCTAGATATGTCATAATGATCGCCATCAAATTCTCTATCGATATGATCTTATCTCGCATAGGGAGTCTCACTGGAGCACCAACAGTGCATCCATTACCGACATAGGTGCAAAATGCGTCAAAACGTGTTTTTCGGCCATAACTTTTGATCTACTCTTCGTACAGAGAATCTAGATATGTCATAATGATCGCCATCAAATTCTCTATCGATATGATCTTATCTCGCATAGGGAGTCTCACTGGAGCACCAACAGTGCATCCATTACCGACATAGGTGCAAAATGCGTCAAAACGTGTTTTTCGGCCATAACTTTTGATCTACTCTTCGTACAGAGAATCTAGATATGTCATAATGATCGCCATCAAATTCTCTATCGATATGATCTTATCTCGCATAGGGAGTCTCACTGGAGCACCTACAGTGCATCCATTACCGTATACCGTGCAAAATGCGTCAAAACGTGTTTTTCGGCCATAACTTTTGATCTACTCATCGTACAGAGAATCTAGATATGTCATAATGATCGCCATCAAATTCTCTATCGATATGATCTTATCTCGCATAGGGAGTCTCACTGGAGCACCTACAGTGCATCCATTACCGTATACCGTGCAAAATGCGTCAAAACGTGTTTTTCGGCCATAACTTTTGATCTACTCATCGTACAGAGAATCTAGATATGTCATAATGATCGCCATCAAATTCTCTATCGATATGATCTTATCTCGCATAGGGAGTCTCACTGGAGCACCAACAGTGCATCCATTACCGACATAGGTGCAAAATGCGTCAAAACGTGTTTTTCGGCCATAACTTTTGATCTACTCATCGTACAGAGAATCTAGATATGTCATAATGATCGCCATCAAATTCTCTATCGATATGATCTTATCTCGCATAGGGAGTCTCACTGGAGCACCAACAGTGCATCCATTACCGACATAGGTGCAAAATGCGTCAAAACGTGTTTTTCGGCCATAACTTTTGATCTACTCTTCGTACAGAGAATCAAGATATGTCAGAATGATCGCCATCAAATTCTCTATCGATATGATCTTATCTCGCATAGGGAGTCTCACTGGAGCACCTACAGTGCATCCATTACCGTATACCGTGCAAAATGCGTCAAAACGTGTTTTTCGGCCATAACTTTTGATCTACTCATCGTACAGAGAATCTAGATATGTCATAATGATCGCCATCAAATTCTCTATCGATATGATCTTATCTCGCATAGGGAGTCTCACTGGAGCACCAACAGTGCATCCATTACCGACATAGGTGCAAAATGCGTCAAAACGTGTTTTTCGGCCATAACTTTTGATCTACTCTTCGTACAGAGAATCTAGATATGTCATAATGATCGCCATCAAATTCTCTATCGATATGATCTTATCTCGCATAGGGAGTCTCACTGGAGCACCAACAGTGCATCCATTACCGACATAGGTGCAAAATGCGTCAAAACGTGTTTTTCGGCCATAACTTTTGATCTACTCTTCGTACAGAGAATCTAGATATGTCATAATGATCGCCATCAAATTCTCTATCGATATGATCTTATCTCGCATAGGGAGTCTCACTGGAGCACCTACAGTGCATCCATTACCGTATACCGTGCAAAATGCGTCAAAACGTGTTTTTCGGCCATAACTTTTGATCTACTCTTCGTACAGAGAATCTAGATATGTCATAATGATCGCCATCAAATTCTCTATCGATATGATCTTATCTCGCATAGGGAGTCTCACTGGAGCACCTACAGTGCATCCATTACCGTATACCGTGCAAAATGCGTCAAAACGTGTTTTTCGGCCATAACTTTTGATCTACTCATCGTACAGAGAATCTAGATATGTCATAATGATCGCCATCAAATTCTCTATCGATATGATCTTATCTCGCATAGGGAGTCTCACTGGAGCACCAACAGTGCATCCATTACCGACATAGGTGCAAAATGCGTCAAAACGTGTTTTTCGGCCATAACTTTTGATCTACTCATCGTACAGAGAATCTAGATATGTCATAATGATCGCCATCAAATTCTCTATCGATATGATCTTATCTCGCATAGGGAGTCTCACTGGAGCACCTACAGTGCATCCATTACCGTATACCGTGCAAAATGCGTCAAAACGTGTTTTTCGGCCATAACTTTTGATCTACTCATCGTACAGAGAATCTAGATATGTCATAATGATCGCCATCAAATTCTCTATCGATATGATCTTATCTCGCATAGGGAGTCTCACTGGAGCACCAACAGTGCATCCATTACCGACATAGGTGCAAAATGCGTCAAAACGTGTTTTTCGGCCATAACTTTTGATCTACTCTTCGTACAGAGAATCTAGATATGTCATAATGATCGCCATCAAATTCTCTATCGATATGATCTTATCTCGCATAGGGAGTCTCACTGGAGCACCTACAGTGCATCCATTACCGTATACCGTGCAAAATGCGTCAAAACGTGTTTTTCGGCCATAACTTTTGATCTACTCATCGTACAGAGAATCTAGATATGTCATAATGATCGCCATCAAATTCTCTATCGATATGATCTTATCTCGCATAGGGAGTCTCACTGGAGCACCTACAGTGCATCCATTACCGTATACCGTGCAAAATGCGTTAAAACGTGTTTTTCGGCCATAACTTTTGATCTACTCATCGTACAGAGAATCTAGATATGTCATAATGATCGCCATCAAATTCTCTATCGATATGATCTTATCTCGCATAGGGAGTCTCACTGGAGCACCAACAGTGCATCCATTACCGACATAGGTGCAAAATGCGTCAAAACGTGTTTTTCGGCCATAACTTTTGATCTACTCTTCGTACAGAGAATCTAGATATGTCATAATGATCGCCATCAAATTCTCTATCGATATGATCTTATCTCGCATAGGGAGTCTCACTGGAGCACCTACAGTGCATCCATTACCGTATACCGTGCAAAATGCGTCAAAACGTGTTTTTCGGCCATAACTTTTGATCTACTCATCGTACAGAGAATCTAGATATGTCATAATGATCGCCATCAAATTCTCTATCGATATGATCTTATCTCGCATAGGGAGTCTCACTGGAGCACCAACAGTGCATCCATTACCGACATAGGTGCAAAATGCGTCAAAACGTGTTTTTCGGCCATAACTTTTGATCTACTCTTCGTACAGAGAATCTAGATATGTCATAATGATCGCCATCAAATTCTCTATCGATATGATCTTATCTCGCATAGGGAGTCTCACTGGAGCACCAACAGTGCATCCATTACCGACATAGGTGCAAAATGCGTCAAAACGTGTTTTTCGGCCATAACTTTTGATCTACTCTTCGTACAGAGAATCTAGATATGTCATAATGATCGCCATCAAATTCTCTATCGATATGATCTTATCTCGCATAGGGAGTCTCACTGGAGCACCTACAGTGCATCCATTACCGTATACCGTGCAAAATGCGTCAAAACGTGTTTTTCGGCCATAACTTTTGATCTACTCATCGTACAGAGAATCTAGATATGTCATAATGATCGCCATCAAATTCTCTATCGATATGATCTTATCTCGCATAGGGAGTCTCACTGGAGCACCTACAGTGCATCCATTACCGTATACCGTGCAAAATGCGTCAAAACGTGTTTTTCGGCCATAACTTTTGATCTACTCATCGTACAGAGAATCTAGATATGTCATAATGATCGCCATCAAATTCTCTATCGATATGATCTTATCTCGCATAGGGAGTCTCACTGGAGCACCAACAGTGCATCCATTACCGACATAGGTGCAAAATGCGTCAAAACGTGTTTTTCGGCCATAACTTTTGATCTACTCATCGTACAGAGAATCTAGATATGTCATAATGATCGCCATCAAATTCTCTATCGATATGATCTTATCTCGCATAGGGAGTCTCACTGGAGCACCAACAGTGCATCCATTACCGACATAGGTGCAAAATGCGTCAAAACGTGTTTTTCGGCCATAACTTTTGATCTACTCTTCGTACAGAGAATCAAGATATGTCAGAATGATCGCCATCAAATTCTCTATCGATATGATCTTATCTCGCATAGGGAGTCTCACTGGAGCACCTACAGTGCATCCATTACCGTATACCGTGCAAAATGCGTCAAAACGTGTTTTTCGGCCATAACTTTTGATCTACTCATCGTACAGAGAATCTAGATATGTCATAATGATCGCCATCAAATTCTCTATCGATATGATCTTATCTCGCATAGGGAGTCTCACTGGAGCACCAACAGTGCATCCATTACCGACATAGGTGCAAAATGCGTCAAAACGTGTTTTTCGGCCATAACTTTTGATCTACTCTTCGTACAGAGAATCTAGATATGTCATAATGATCGCCATCAAATTCTCTATCGATATGATCTTATCTCGCATAGGGAGTCTCACTGGAGCACCTACAGTGCATCCATTACCGTATACCGTGCAAAATGCGTCAAAACGTGTTTTTCGGCCATAACTTTTGATCTACTCATCGTACAGAGAATCTAGATATGTCATAATGATCGCCATCAAATTCTCTATCGATATGATCTTATCTCGCATAGGGAGTCTCACTGGAGCACCTACAGTGCATCCATTACCGTATACCGTGCAAAATGCGTTAAAACGTGTTTTTCGGCCATAACTTTTGATCTACTCATCGTACAGAGAATCTAGATATGTCATAATGATCGCCATCAAATTCTCTATCGATATGATCTTATCTCGCATAGGGAGTCTCACTGGAGCACCTACAGTGCATCCATTACCGTATACCGTGCAAAATGCATTAAAACGTGTTTTTCGGGCATAACTTTTGATCTACTCGTCGTACAGAGAATCTAGCTATGCCAGAATGATCGCCATCAAATTCTCTATCGATATGATCTTATCTCGCATAGGGAGTCTCACTGGAGCACCTACAGTGCATCCATTACCGTATACCGTGCAAAATGCGTTAAAACGTGTTTTTCGGCCATAACTTTTGATCTACTCATCGTACAGAGAATCTAGATATGTCATAATGATCGCCATCAAATTCTCTATCGATATGATCTTATCTCGCATAGGGAGTCTCACTGGAGCACCTACAGTGCATCCATTACCGTATACCGTGCAAAATGCATTAAAACGTGTTTTTCGGGCATAACTTTTGATCTACTCGTCGTACAGAGAATCTAGCTATGCCAGAATGATCGCCATCAAATTCTCTATCGATATGATCTTATCTCGCATAGGGAGTCTCACTGGAGCACCTACAGTGCATCCATTACCGACATAGGTGCAAAATGCGTCAAAACGTGTTTTTCGGCCATAACTTTTGATCTACTCATCGTACAGAGAATCTAGATATGTCATAATGATCGCCATCAAATTCTCTATCGATATGATCTTATCTCGCATAGGGAGTCTCACTGGAGCACCTACAGTGCATCCATTACCGTATACCGTGCAAAATGCGTCAAAACGTGTTTTTCGGCCATAACTTTTGATCTACTCATCGTACAGAGAATCTAGATATGTCATAATGATCGCCATCAAATTCTCTATCGATATGATCTTATCTCGCATAGGGAGTCTCACTGGAGCACCTACAGTGCATCCATTACCGTATACCGTGCAAAATGCGTTAAAACGTGTTTTTCGGCCATAACTTTTGATCTACTCATCGTACAGAGAATCTAGATATGTCATAATGATCGCCATCAAATTCTCTATCGATATGATCTTATCTCGCATAGGGAGTCTCACTGGAGCACCAACAGTGCATCCATTACCGACATAGGTGCAAAATGCGTCAAAACGTGTTTTTCGGCCATAACTTTTGATCTACTCTTCGTACAGAGAATCTAGATATGTCATAATGATCGCCATCAAATTCTCTATCGATATGATCTTATCTCGCATAGGGAGTCTCACTGGAGCACCTACAGTGCATCCATTACCGTATACCGTGCAAAATGCGTCAAAACGTGTTTTTCGGCCATAACTTTTGATCTACTCATCGTACAGAGAATCTAGATATGTCATAATGATCGCCATCAAATTCTCTATCGATATGATCTTATCTCGCATAGGGAGTCTCACTGGAGCACCAACAGTGCATCCATTACCGACATAGGTGCAAAATGCGTCAAAACGTGTTTTTCGGCCATAACTTTTGATCTACTCTTCGTACAGAGAATCTAGATATGTCATAATGATCGCCATCAAATTCTCTATCGATATGATCTTATCTCGCATAGGGAGTCTCACTGGAGCACCAACAGTGCATCCATTACCGACATAGGTGCAAAATGCGTCAAAACGTGTTTTTCGGCCATAACTTTTGATCTACTCTTCGTACAGAGAATCTAGATATGTCATAATGATCGCCATCAAATTCTCTATCGATATGATCTTATCTCGCATAGGGAGTCTCACTGGAGCACCTACAGTGCATCCATTACCGTATACCGTGCAAAATGCGTCAAAACGTGTTTTTCGGCCATAACTTTTGATCTACTCATCGTACAGAGAATCTAGATATGTCATAATGATCGCCATCAAATTCTCTATCGATATGATCTTATCTCGCATAGGGAGTCTCACTGGAGCACCTACAGTGCATCCATTACCGTATACCGTGCAAAATGCGTCAAAACGTGTTTTTCGGCCATAACTTTTGATCTACTCATCGTACAGAGAATCTAGATATGTCATAATGATCGCCATCAAATTCTCTATCGATATGATCTTATCTCGCATAGGGAGTCTCACTGGAGCACCAACAGTGCATCCATTACCGACATAGGTGCAAAATGCGTCAAAACGTGTTTTTCGGCCATAACTTTTGATCTACTCATCGTACAGAGAATCTAGATATGTCATAATGATCGCCATCAAATTCTCTATCGATATGATCTTATCTCGCATAGGGAGTCTCACTGGAGCACCAACAGTGCATCCATTACCGACATAGGTGCAAAATGCGTCAAAACGTGTTTTTCGGCCATAACTTTTGATCTACTCTTCGTACAGAGAATCAAGATATGTCAGAATGATCGCCATCAAATTCTCTATCGATATGATCTTATCTCGCATAGGGAGTCTCACTGGAGCACCTACAGTGCATCCATTACCGTATACCGTGCAAAATGCGTCAAAACGTGTTTTTCGGCCATAACTTTTGATCTACTCATCGTACAGAGAATCTAGATATGTCATAATGATCGCCATCAAATTCTCTATCGATATGATCTTATCTCGCATAGGGAGTCTCACTGGAGCACCAACAGTGCATCCATTACCGACATAGGTGCAAAATGCGTCAAAACGTGTTTTTCGGCCATAACTTTTGATCTACTCTTCGTACAGAGAATCTAGATATGTCATAATGATCGCCATCAAATTCTCTATCGATATGATCTTATCTCGCATAGGGAGTCTCACTGGAGCACCAACAGTGCATCCATTACCGACATAGGTGCAAAATGCGTCAAAACGTGTTTTTCGGCCATAACTTTTGATCTACTCTTCGTACAGAGAATCTAGATATGTCATAATGATCGCCATCAAATTCTCTATCGATATGATCTTATCTCGCATAGGGAGTCTCACTGGAGCACCTACAGTGCATCCATTACCGTATACCGTGCAAAATGCGTCAAAACGTGTTTTTCGGCCATAACTTTTGATCTACTCATCGTACAGAGAATCTAGATATGTCATAATGATCGCCATCAAATTCTCTATCGATATGATCTTATCTCGCATAGGGAGTCTCACTGGAGCACCTACAGTGCATCCATTACCGTATACCGTGCAAAATGCGTCAAAACGTGTTTTTCGGCCATAACTTTTGATCTACTCATCGTACAGAGAATCTAGATATGTCATAATGATCGCCATCAAATTCTCTATCGATATGATCTTATCTCGCATAGGGAGTCTCACTGGAGCACCAACAGTGCATCCATTACCGACATAGGTGCAAAATGCGTCAAAACGTGTTTTTCGGCCATAACTTTTGATCTACTCATCGTACAGAGAATCTAGATATGTCATAATGATCGCCATCAAATTCTCTATCGATATGATCTTATCTCGCATAGGGAGTCTCACTGGAGCACCAACAGTGCATCCATTACCGACATAGGTGCAAAATGCGTCAAAACGTGTTTTTCGGCCATAACTTTTGATCTACTCTTCGTACAGAGAATCAAGATATGTCAGAATGATCGCCATCAAATTCTCTATCGATATGATCTTATCTCGCATAGGGAGTCTCACTGGAGCACCTACAGTGCATCCATTACCGTATACCGTGCAAAATGCGTCAAAACGTGTTTTTCGGCCATAACTTTTGATCTACTCATCGTACAGAGAATCTAGATATGTCATAATGATCGCCATCAAATTCTCTATCGATATGATCTTATCTCGCATAGGGAGTCTCACTGGAGCACCAACAGTGCATCCATTACCGACATAGGTGCAAAATGCGTCAAAACGTGTTTTTCGGCCATAACTTTTGATCTACTCTTCGTACAGAGAATCTAGATATGTCATAATGATCGCCATCAAATTCTCTATCGATATGATCTTATCTCGCATAGGGAGTCTCACTGGAGCACCAACAGTGCATCCATTACCGACATAGGTGCAAAATGCGTCAAAACGTGTTTTTCGGCCATAACTTTTGATCTACTCTTCGTACAGAGAATCTAGATATGTCATAATGATCGCCATCAAATTCTCTATCGATATGATCTTATCTCGCATAGGGAGTCTCACTGGAGCACCTACAGTGCATCCATTACCGTATACCGTGCAAAATGCGTCAAAACGTGTTTTTCGGCCATAACTTTTGATCTACTCTTCGTACAGAGAATCTAGATATGTCATAATGATCGCCATCAAATTCTCTATCGATATGATCTTATCTCGCATAGGGAGTCTCACTGGAGCACCTACAGTGCATCCATTACCGTATACCGTGCAAAATGCGTCAAAACGTGTTTTTCGGCCATAACTTTTGATCTACTCATCGTACAGAGAATCTAGATATGTCATAATGATCGCCATCAAATTCTCTATCGATATGATCTTATCTCGCATAGGGAGTCTCACTGGAGCACCAACAGTGCATCCATTACCGACATAGGTGCAAAATGCGTCAAAACGTGTTTTTCGGCCATAACTTTTGATCTACTCATCGTACAGAGAATCTAGATATGTCATAATGATCGCCATCAAATTCTCTATCGATATGATCTTATCTCGCATAGGGAGTCTCACTGGAGCACCTACAGTGCATCCATTACCGTATACCGTGCAAAATGCGTCAAAACGTGTTTTTCGGCCATAACTTTTGATCTACTCATCGTACAGAGAATCTAGATATGTCATAATGATCGCCATCAAATTCTCTATCGATATGATCTTATCTCGCATAGGGAGTCTCACTGGAGCACCAACAGTGCATCCATTACCGACATAGGTGCAAAATGCGTCAAAACGTGTTTTTCGGCCATAACTTTTGATCTACTCTTCGTACAGAGAATCTAGATATGTCATAATGATCGCCATCAAATTCTCTATCGATATGATCTTATCTCGCATAGGGAGTCTCACTGGAGCACCTACAGTGCATCCATTACCGTATACCGTGCAAAATGCGTCAAAACGTGTTTTTCGGCCATAACTTTTGATCTACTCATCGTACAGAGAATCTAGATATGTCATAATGATCGCCATCAAATTCTCTATCGATATGATCTTATCTCGCATAGGGAGTCTCACTGGAGCACCTACAGTGCATCCATTACCGTATACCGTGCAAAATGCGTTAAAACGTGTTTTTCGGCCATAACTTTTGATCTACTCATCGTACAGAGAATCTAGATATGTCATAATGATCGCCATCAAATTCTCTATCGATATGATCTTATCTCGCATAGGGAGTCTCACTGGAGCACCAACAGTGCATCCATTACCGACATAGGTGCAAAATGCGTCAAAACGTGTTTTTCGGCCATAACTTTTGATCTACTCTTCGTACAGAGAATCTAGATATGTCATAATGATCGCCATCAAATTCTCTATCGATATGATCTTATCTCGCATAGGGAGTCTCACTGGAGCACCTACAGTGCATCCATTACCGTATACCGTGCAAAATGCGTCAAAACGTGTTTTTCGGCCATAACTTTTGATCTACTCATCGTACAGAGAATCTAGATATGTCATAATGATCGCCATCAAATTCTCTATCGATATGATCTTATCTCGCATAGGGAGTCTCACTGGAGCACCAACAGTGCATCCATTACCGACATAGGTGCAAAATGCGTCAAAACGTGTTTTTCGGCCATAACTTTTGATCTACTCTTCGTACAGAGAATCTAGATATGTCATAATGATCGCCATCAAATTCTCTATCGATATGATCTTATCTCGCATAGGGAGTCTCACTGGAGCACCAACAGTGCATCCATTACCGACATAGGTGCAAAATGCGTCAAAACGTGTTTTTCGGCCATAACTTTTGATCTACTCTTCGTACAGAGAATCTAGATATGTCATAATGATCGCCATCAAATTCTCTATCGATATGATCTTATCTCGCATAGGGAGTCTCACTGGAGCACCTACAGTGCATCCATTACCGTATACCGTGCAAAATGCGTCAAAACGTGTTTTTCGGCCATAACTTTTGATCTACTCATCGTACAGAGAATCTAGATATGTCATAATGATCGCCATCAAATTCTCTATCGATATGATCTTATCTCGCATAGGGAGTCTCACTGGAGCACCTACAGTGCATCCATTACCGTATACCGTGCAAAATGCGTCAAAACGTGTTTTTCGGCCATAACTTTTGATCTACTCATCGTACAGAGAATCTAGATATGTCATAATGATCGCCATCAAATTCTCTATCGATATGATCTTATCTCGCATAGGGAGTCTCACTGGAGCACCAACAGTGCATCCATTACCGACATAGGTGCAAAATGCGTCAAAACGTGTTTTTCGGCCATAACTTTTGATCTACTCTTCGTACAGAGAATCTAGATATGTCATAATGATCGCCATCAAATTCTCTATCGATATGATCTTATCTCGCATAGGGAGTCTCACTGGAGCACCAACAGTGCATCCATTACCGACATAGGTGCAAAATGCGTCAAAACGTGTTTTTCGGCCATAACTTTTGATCTACTCTTCGTACAGAGAATCTAGATATGTCATAATGATCGCCATCAAATTCTCTATCGATATGATCTTATCTCGCATAGGGAGTCTCACTGGAGCACCTACAGTGCATCCATTACCGTATACCGTGCAAAATGCGTCAAAACGTGTTTTTCGGCCATAACTTTTGATCTACTCATCGTACAGAGAATCTAGATATGTCATAATGATCGCCATCAAATTCTCTATCGATATGATCTTATCTCGCATAGGGAGTCTCACTGGAGCACCTACAGTGCATCCATTACCGTATACCGTGCAAAATGCGTCAAAACGTGTTTTTCGGCCATAACTTTTGATCTACTCATCGTACAGAGAATCTAGATATGTCATAATGATCGCCATCAAATTCTCTATCGATATGATCTTATCTCGCATAGGGAGTCTCACTGGAGCACCAACAGTGCATCCATTACCGACATAGGTGCAAAATGCGTCAAAACGTGTTTTTCGGCCATAACTTTTGATCTACTCATCGTACAGAGAATCTAGATATGTCATAATGATCGCCATCAAATTCTCTATCGATATGATCTTATCTCGCATAGGGAGTCTCACTGGAGCACCAACAGTGCATCCATTACCGACATAGGTGCAAAATGCGTCAAAACGTGTTTTTCGGCCATAACTTTTGATCTACTCTTCGTACAGAGAATCAAGATATGTCAGAATGATCGCCATCAAATTCTCTATCGATATGATCTTATCTCGCATAGGGAGTCTCACTGGAGCACCTACAGTGCATCCATTACCGTATACCGTGCAAAATGCGTCAAAACGTGTTTTTCGGCCATAACTTTTGATCTACTCATCGTACAGAGAATCTAGATATGTCATAATGATCGCCATCAAATTCTCTATCGATATGATCTTATCTCGCATAGGGAGTCTCACTGGAGCACCAACAGTGCATCCATTACCGACATAGGTGCAAAATGCGTCAAAACGTGTTTTTCGGCCATAACTTTTGATCTACTCTTCGTACAGAGAATCTAGATATGTCATAATGATCGCCATCAAATTCTCTATCGATATGATCTTATCTCGCATAGGGAGTCTCACTGGAGCACCAACAGTGCATCCATTACCGACATAGGTGCAAAATGCGTCAAAACGTGTTTTTCGGCCATAACTTTTGATCTACTCTTCGTACAGAGAATCTAGATATGTCATAATGATCGCCATCAAATTCTCTATCGATATGATCTTATCTCGCATAGGGAGTCTCACTGGAGCACCTACAGTGCATCCATTACCGTATACCGTGCAAAATGCGTCAAAACGTGTTTTTCGGCCATAACTTTTGATCTACTCATCGTACAGAGAATCTAGATATGTCATAATGATCGCCATCAAATTCTCTATCGATATGATCTTATCTCGCATAGGGAGTCTCACTGGAGCACCTACAGTGCATCCATTACCGTATACCGTGCAAAATGCGTCAAAACGTGTTTTTCGGCCATAACTTTTGATCTACTCATCGTACAGAGAATCTAGATATGTCATAATGATCGCCATCAAATTCTCTATCGATATGATCTTATCTCGCATAGGGAGTCTCACTGGAGCACCAACAGTGCATCCATTACCGACATAGGTGCAAAATGCGTCAAAACGTGTTTTTCGGCCATAACTTTTGATCTACTCTTCGTACAGAGAATCTAGATATGTCATAATGATCGCCATCAAATTCTCTATCGATATGATCTTATCTCGCATAGGGAGTCTCACTGGAGCACCAACAGTGCATCCATTACCGACATAGGTGCAAAATGCGTCAAAACGTGTTTTTCGGCCATAACTTTTGATCTACTCTTCGTACAGAGAATCTAGATATGTCATAATGATCGCCATCAAATTCTCTATCGATATGATCTTATCTCGCATAGGGAGTCTCACTGGAGCACCTACAGTGCATCCATTACCGTATACCGTGCAAAATGCGTCAAAACGTGTTTTTCGGCCATAACTTTTGATCTACTCATCGTACAGAGAATCTAGATATGTCATAATGATCGCCATCAAATTCTCTATCGATATGATCTTATCTCGCATAGGGAGTCTCACTGGAGCACCTACAGTGCATCCATTACCGTATACCGTGCAAAATGCGTCAAAACGTGTTTTTCGGCCATAACTTTTGATCTACTCATCGTACAGAGAATCTAGATATGTCATAATGATCGCCATCAAATTCTCTATCGATATGATCTTATCTCGCATAGGGAGTCTCACTGGAGCACCAACAGTGCATCCATTACCGACATAGGTGCAAAATGCGTCAAAACGTGTTTTTCGGCCATAACTTTTGATCTACTCATCGTACAGAGAATCTAGATATGTCATAATGATCGCCATCAAATTCTCTATCGATATGATCTTATCTCGCATAGGGAGTCTCACTGGAGCACCAACAGTGCATCCATTACCGACATAGGTGCAAAATGCGTCAAAACGTGTTTTTCGGCCATAACTTTTGATCTACTCTTCGTACAGAGAATCAAGATATGTCAGAATGATCGCCATCAAATTCTCTATCGATATGATCTTATCTCGCATAGGGAGTCTCACTGGAGCACCTACAGTGCATCCATTACCGTATACCGTGCAAAATGCGTCAAAACGTGTTTTTCGGCCATAACTTTTGATCTACTCATCGTACAGAGAATCTAGATATGTCATAATGATCGCCATCAAATTCTCTATCGATATGATCTTATCTCGCATAGGGAGTCTCACTGGAGCACCAACAGTGCATCCATTACCGACATAGGTGCAAAATGCGTCAAAACGTGTTTTTCGGCCATAACTTTTGATCTACTCTTCGTACAGAGAATCTAGATATGTCATAATGATCGCCATCAAATTCTCTATCGATATGATCTTATCTCGCATAGGGAGTCTCACTGGAGCACCAACAGTGCATCCATTACCGACATAGGTGCAAAATGCGTCAAAACGTGTTTTTCGGCCATAACTTTTGATCTACTCTTCGTACAGAGAATCTAGATATGTCATAATGATCGCCATCAAATTCTCTATCGATATGATCTTATCTCGCATAGGGAGTCTCACTGGAGCACCTACAGTGCATCCATTACCGTATACCGTGCAAAATGCGTCAAAACGTGTTTTTCGGCCATAACTTTTGATCTACTCATCGTACAGAGAATCTAGATATGTCATAATGATCGCCATCAAATTCTCTATCGATATGATCTTATCTCGCATAGGGAGTCTCACTGGAGCACCTACAGTGCATCCATTACCGTATACCGTGCAAAATGCGTTAAAACGTGTTTTTCGGCCATAACTTTTGATCTACTCATCGTACAGAGAATCTAGATATGTCATAATGATCGCCATCAAATTCTCTATCGATATGATCTTATCTCGCATAGGGAGTCTCACTGGAGCACCTACAGTGCATCCATTACCGTATACCGTGCAAAATGCATTAAAACGTGTTTTTCGGGCATAACTTTTGATCTACTCGTCGTACAGAGAATCTAGCTATGCCAGAATGATCGCCATCAAATTCTCTATCGATATGATCTTATCTCGCATAGGGAGTCTCACTGGAGCACCTACAGTGCATCCATTACCGACATAGGTGCAAAATGCGTCAAAACGTGTTTTTCGGCCATAACTTTTGATCTACTCATCGTACAGAGAATCTAGATATGTCATAATGATCGCCATCAAATTCTCTATCGATATGATCTTATCTCGCATAGGGAGTCTCACTGGAGCACCTACAGTGCATCCATTACCGTATACCGTGCAAAATGCGTCAAAACGTGTTTTTCGGCCATAACTTTTGATCTACTCATCGTACAGAGAATCTAGATATGTCATAATGATCGCCATCAAATTCTCTATCGATATGATCTTATCTCGCATAGGGAGTCTCACTGGAGCACCTACAGTGCATCCATTACCGTATACCGTGCAAAATGCGTTAAAACGTGTTTTTCGGCCATAACTTTTGATCTACTCATCGTACAGAGAATCTAGATATGTCATAATGATCGCCATCAAATTCTCTATCGATATGATCTTATCTCGCATAGGGAGTCTCACTGGAGCACCAACAGTGCATCCATTACCGACATAGGTGCAAAATGCGTCAAAACGTGTTTTTCGGCCATAACTTTTGATCTACTCTTCGTACAGAGAATCTAGATATGTCATAATGATCGCCATCAAATTCTCTATCGATATGATCTTATCTCGCATAGGGAGTCTCACTGGAGCACCTACAGTGCATCCATTACCGTATACCGTGCAAAATGCGTCAAAACGTGTTTTTCGGCCATAACTTTTGATCTACTCATCGTACAGAGAATCTAGATATGTCATAATGATCGCCATCAAATTCTCTATCGATATGATCTTATCTCGCATAGGGAGTCTCACTGGAGCACCAACAGTGCATCCATTACCGACATAGGTGCAAAATGCGTCAAAACGTGTTTTTCGGCCATAACTTTTGATCTACTCTTCGTACAGAGAATCTAGATATGTCATAATGATCGCCATCAAATTCTCTATCGATATGATCTTATCTCGCATAGGGAGTCTCACTGGAGCACCAACAGTGCATCCATTACCGACATAGGTGCAAAATGCGTCAAAACGTGTTTTTCGGCCATAACTTTTGATCTACTCTTCGTACAGAGAATCTAGATATGTCATAATGATCGCCATCAAATTCTCTATCGATATGATCTTATCTCGCATAGGGAGTCTCACTGGAGCACCTACAGTGCATCCATTACCGTATACCGTGCAAAATGCGTCAAAACGTGTTTTTCGGCCATAACTTTTGATCTACTCATCGTACAGAGAATCTAGATATGTCATAATGATCGCCATCAAATTCTCTATCGATATGATCTTATCTCGCATAGGGAGTCTCACTGGAGCACCTACAGTGCATCCATTACCGTATACCGTGCAAAATGCGTCAAAACGTGTTTTTCGGCCATAACTTTTGATCTACTCATCGTACAGAGAATCTAGATATGTCATAATGATCGCCATCAAATTCTCTATCGATATGATCTTATCTCGCATAGGGAGTCTCACTGGAGCACCAACAGTGCATCCATTACCGACATAGGTGCAAAATGCGTCAAAACGTGTTTTTCGGCCATAACTTTTGATCTACTCATCGTACAGAGAATCTAGATATGTCATAATGATCGCCATCAAATTCTCTATCGATATGATCTTATCTCGCATAGGGAGTCTCACTGGAGCACCAACAGTGCATCCATTACCGACATAGGTGCAAAATGCGTCAAAACGTGTTTTTCGGCCATAACTTTTGATCTACTCTTCGTACAGAGAATCAAGATATGTCAGAATGATCGCCATCAAATTCTCTATCGATATGATCTTATCTCGCATAGGGAGTCTCACTGGAGCACCTACAGTGCATCCATTACCGTATACCGTGCAAAATGCGTCAAAACGTGTTTTTCGGCCATAACTTTTGATCTACTCATCGTACAGAGAATCTAGATATGTCATAATGATCGCCATCAAATTCTCTATCGATATGATCTTATCTCGCATAGGGAGTCTCACTGGAGCACCAACAGTGCATCCATTACCGACATAGGTGCAAAATGCGTCAAAACGTGTTTTTCGGCCATAACTTTTGATCTACTCTTCGTACAGAGAATCTAGATATGTCATAATGATCGCCATCAAATTCTCTATCGATATGATCTTATCTCGCATAGGGAGTCTCACTGGAGCACCAACAGTGCATCCATTACCGACATAGGTGCAAAATGCGTCAAAACGTGTTTTTCGGCCATAACTTTTGATCTACTCTTCGTACAGAGAATCTAGATATGTCATAATGATCGCCATCAAATTCTCTATCGATATGATCTTATCTCGCATAGGGAGTCTCACTGGAGCACCTACAGTGCATCCATTACCGTATACCGTGCAAAATGCGTCAAAACGTGTTTTTCGGCCATAACTTTTGATCTACTCATCGTACAGAGAATCTAGATATGTCATAATGATCGCCATCAAATTCTCTATCGATATGATCTTATCTCGCATAGGGAGTCTCACTGGAGCACCAACAGTGCATCCATTACCGACATAGGTGCAAAATGCGTCAAAACGTGTTTTTCGGCCATAACTTTTGATCTACTCTTCGTACAGAGAATCTAGATATGTCATAATGATCGCCATCAAATTCTCTATCGATATGATCTTATCTCGCATAGGGAGTCTCACTGGAGCACCTACAGTGCATCCATTACCGTATACCGTGCAAAATGCGTCAAAACGTGTTTTTCGGCCATAACTTTTGATCTACTCTTCGTACAGAGAATCTAGATATGTCATAATGATCGCCATCAAATTCTCTATCGATATGATCTTATCTCGCATAGGGAGTCTCACTGGAGCACCAACAGTGCATCCATTACCGACATAGGTGCAAAATGCGTCAAAACGTGTTTTTCGGCCATAACTTTTGATCTACTCATCGTACAGAGAATCTAGATATGTCATAATGATCGCCATCAAATTCTCTATCGATATGATCTTATCTCGCATAGGGAGTCTCACTGGAGCACCAACAGTGCATCCATTACCGACATAGGTGCAAAATGCGTCAAAACGTGTTTTTCGGCCATAACTTTTGATCTACTCTTCGTACAGAGAATCTAGATATGTCATAATGATCGCCATCAAATTCTCTATCGATATGATCTTATCTCGCATAGGGAGTCTCACTGGAGCACCTACAGTGCATCCATTACCGTATACCGTGCAAAATGCGTCAAAACGTGTTTTTCGGCCATAACTTTTGATCTACTCATCGTACAGAGAATCTAGATATGTCATAATGATCGCCATCAAATTCTCTATCGATATGATCTTATCTCGCATAGGGAGTCTCACTGGAGCACCTACAGTGCATCCATTACCGTATACCGTGCAAAATGCGTTAAAACGTGTTTTTCGGCCATAACTTTTGATCTACTCATCGTACAGAGAATCTAGATATGTCATAATGATCGCCATCAAATTCTCTATCGATATGATCTTATCTCGCATAGGGAGTCTCACTGGAGCACCAACAGTGCATCCATTACCGACATAGGTGCAAAATGCGTCAAAACGTGTTTTTCGGCCATAACTTTTGATCTACTCTTCGTACAGAGAATCTAGATATGTCATAATGATCGCCATCAAATTCTCTATCGATATGATCTTATCTCGCATAGGGAGTCTCACTGGAGCACCTACAGTGCATCCATTACCGTATACCGTGCAAAATGCGTCAAAACGTGTTTTTCGGCCATAACTTTTGATCTACTCATCGTACAGAGAATCTAGATATGTCATAATGATCGCCATCAAATTCTCTATCGATATGATCTTATCTCGCATAGGGAGTCTCACTGGAGCACCAACAGTGCATCCATTACCGACATAGGTGCAAAATGCGTCAAAACGTGTTTTTCGGCCATAACTTTTGATCTACTCTTCGTACAGAGAATCTAGATATGTCATAATGATCGCCATCAAATTCTCTATCGATATGATCTTATCTCGCATAGGGAGTCTCACTGGAGCACCAACAGTGCATCCATTACCGACATAGGTGCAAAATGCGTCAAAACGTGTTTTTCGGCCATAACTTTTGATCTACTCTTCGTACAGAGAATCTAGATATGTCATAATGATCGCCATCAAATTCTCTATCGATATGATCTTATCTCGCATAGGGAGTCTCACTGGAGCACCTACAGTGCATCCATTACCGTATACCGTGCAAAATGCGTCAAAACGTGTTTTTCGGCCATAACTTTTGATCTACTCATCGTACAGAGAATCTAGATATGTCATAATGATCGCCATCAAATTCTCTATCGATATGATCTTATCTCGCATAGGGAGTCTCACTGGAGCACCTACAGTGCATCCATTACCGTATACCGTGCAAAATGCGTCAAAACGTGTTTTTCGGCCATAACTTTTGATCTACTCATCGTACAGAGAATCTAGATATGTCATAATGATCGCCATCAAATTCTCTATCGATATGATCTTATCTCGCATAGGGAGTCTCACTGGAGCACCTACAGTGCATCCATTACCGTATACCGTGCAAAATGCGTTAAAACGTGTTTTTCGGCCATAACTTTTGATCTACTCATCGTACAGAGAATCTAGATATGTCATAATGATCGCCATCAAATTCTCTATCGATATGATCTTATCTCGCATAGGGAGTCTCACTGGAGCACCAACAGTGCATCCATTACCGACATAGGTGCAAAATGCGTCAAAACGTGTTTTTCGGCCATAACTTTTGATCTACTCTTCGTACAGAGAATCTAGATATGTCATAATGATCGCCATCAAATTCTCTATCGATATGATCTTATCTCGCATAGGGAGTCTCACTGGAGCACCTACAGTGCATCCATTACCGTATACCGTGCAAAATGCGTCAAAACGTGTTTTTCGGCCATAACTTTTGATCTACTCATCGTACAGAGAATCTAGATATGTCATAATGATCGCCATCAAATTCTCTATCGATATGATCTTATCTCGCATAGGGAGTCTCACTGGAGCACCAACAGTGCATCCATTACCGACATAGGTGCAAAATGCGTCAAAACGTGTTTTTCGGCCATAACTTTTGATCTACTCTTCGTACAGAGAATCTAGATATGTCATAATGATCGCCATCAAATTCTCTATCGATATGATCTTATCTCGCATAGGGAGTCTCACTGGAGCACCAACAGTGCATCCATTACCGACATAGGTGCAAAATGCGTCAAAACGTGTTTTTCGGCCATAACTTTTGATCTACTCTTCGTACAGAGAATCTAGATATGTCATAATGATCGCCATCAAATTCTCTATCGATATGATCTTATCTCGCATAGGGAGTCTCACTGGAGCACCTACAGTGCATCCATTACCGTATACCGTGCAAAATGCGTCAAAACGTGTTTTTCGGCCATAACTTTTGATCTACTCATCGTACAGAGAATCTAGATATGTCATAATGATCGCCATCAAATTCTCTATCGATATGATCTTATCTCGCATAGGGAGTCTCACTGGAGCACCTACAGTGCATCCATTACCGTATACCGTGCAAAATGCGTCAAAACGTGTTTTTCGGCCATAACTTTTGATCTACTCATCGTACAGAGAATCTAGATATGTCATAATGATCGCCATCAAATTCTCTATCGATATGATCTTATCTCGCATAGGGAGTCTCACTGGAGCACCAACAGTGCATCCATTACCGACATAGGTGCAAAATGCGTCAAAACGTGTTTTTCGGCCATAACTTTTGATCTACTCATCGTACAGAGAATCTAGATATGTCATAATGATCGCCATCAAATTCTCTATCGATATGATCTTATCTCGCATAGGGAGTCTCACTGGAGCACCAACAGTGCATCCATTACCGACATAGGTGCAAAATGCGTCAAAACGTGTTTTTCGGCCATAACTTTTGATCTACTCTTCGTACAGAGAATCAAGATATGTCAGAATGATCGCCATCAAATTCTCTATCGATATGATCTTATCTCGCATAGGGAGTCTCACTGGAGCACCTACAGTGCATCCATTACCGTATACCGTGCAAAATGCGTCAAAACGTGTTTTTCGGCCATAACTTTTGATCTACTCATCGTACAGAGAATCTAGATATGTCATAATGATCGCCATCAAATTCTCTATCGATATGATCTTATCTCGCATAGGGAGTCTCACTGGAGCACCAACAGTGCATCCATTACCGACATAGGTGCAAAATGCGTCAAAACGTGTTTTTCGGCCATAACTTTTGATCTACTCTTCGTACAGAGAATCTAGATATGTCATAATGATCGCCATCAAATTCTCTATCGATATGATCTTATCTCGCATAGGGAGTCTCACTGGAGCACCAACAGTGCATCCATTACCGACATAGGTGCAAAATGCGTCAAAACGTGTTTTTCGGCCATAACTTTTGATCTACTCTTCGTACAGAGAATCTAGATATGTCATAATGATCGCCATCAAATTCTCTATCGATATGATCTTATCTCGCATAGGGAGTCTCACTGGAGCACCTACAGTGCATCCATTACCGTATACCGTGCAAAATGCGTCAAAACGTGTTTTTCGGCCATAACTTTTGATCTACTCATCGTACAGAGAATCTAGATATGTCATAATGATCGCCATCAAATTCTCTATCGATATGATCTTATCTCGCATAGGGAGTCTCACTGGAGCACCAACAGTGCATCCATTACCGACATAGGTGCAAAATGCGTCAAAACGTGTTTTTCGGCCATAACTTTTGATCTACTCTTCGTACAGAGAATCTAGATATGTCATAATGATCGCCATCAAATTCTCTATCGATATGATCTTATCTCGCATAGGGAGTCTCACTGGAGCACCTACAGTGCATCCATTACCGTATACCGTGCAAAATGCGTCAAAACGTGTTTTTCGGCCATAACTTTTGATCTACTCTTCGTACAGAGAATCTAGATATGTCATAATGATCGCCATCAAATTCTCTATCGATATGATCTTATCTCGCATAGGGAGTCTCACTGGAGCACCAACAGTGCATCCATTACCGACATAGGTGCAAAATGCGTCAAAACGTGTTTTTCGGCCATAACTTTTGATCTACTCATCGTACAGAGAATCTAGATATGTCATAATGATCGCCATCAAATTCTCTATCGATATGATCTTATCTCGCATAGGGAGTCTCACTGGAGCACCAACAGTGCATCCATTACCGACATAGGTGCAAAATGCGTCAAAACGTGTTTTTCGGCCATAACTTTTGATCTACTCTTCGTACAGAGAATCTAGATATGTCATAATGATCGCCATCAAATTCTCTATCGATATGATCTTATCTCGCATAGGGAGTCTCACTGGAGCACCTACAGTGCATCCATTACCGTATACCGTGCAAAATGCGTCAAAACGTGTTTTTCGGCCATAACTTTTGATCTACTCATCGTACAGAGAATCTAGATATGTCATAATGATCGCCATCAAATTCTCTATCGATATGATCTTATCTCGCATAGGGAGTCTCACTGGAGCACCTACAGTGCATCCATTACCGTATACCGTGCAAAATGCGTTAAAACGTGTTTTTCGGCCATAACTTTTGATCTACTCATCGTACAGAGAATCTAGATATGTCATAATGATCGCCATCAAATTCTCTATCGATATGATCTTATCTCGCATAGGGAGTCTCACTGGAGCACCAACAGTGCATCCATTACCGACATAGGTGCAAAATGCGTCAAAACGTGTTTTTCGGCCATAACTTTTGATCTACTCTTCGTACAGAGAATCTAGATATGTCATAATGATCGCCATCAAATTCTCTATCGATATGATCTTATCTCGCATAGGGAGTCTCACTGGAGCACCTACAGTGCATCCATTACCGTATACCGTGCAAAATGCGTCAAAACGTGTTTTTCGGCCATAACTTTTGATCTACTCATCGTACAGAGAATCTAGATATGTCATAATGATCGCCATCAAATTCTCTATCGATATGATCTTATCTCGCATAGGGAGTCTCACTGGAGCACCAACAGTGCATCCATTACCGACATAGGTGCAAAATGCGTCAAAACGTGTTTTTCGGCCATAACTTTTGATCTACTCTTCGTACAGAGAATCTAGATATGTCATAATGATCGCCATCAAATTCTCTATCGATATGATCTTATCTCGCATAGGGAGTCTCACTGGAGCACCAACAGTGCATCCATTACCGACATAGGTGCAAAATGCGTCAAAACGTGTTTTTCGGCCATAACTTTTGATCTACTCTTCGTACAGAGAATCTAGATATGTCATAATGATCGCCATCAAATTCTCTATCGATATGATCTTATCTCGCATAGGGAGTCTCACTGGAGCACCAACAGTGCATCCATTACCGACATAGGTGCAAAATGCGTCAAAACGTGTTTTTCGGCCATAACTTTTGATCTACTCATCGTACAGAGAATCTAGATATGTCATAATGATCGCCATCAAATTCTCTATCGATATGATCTTATCTCGCATAGGGAGTCTCACTGGAGCACCTACAGTGCATCCATTACCGTATACCGTGCAAAATGCGTCAAAACGTGTTTTTCGGCCATAACTTTTGATCTACTCATCGTACAGAGAATCTAGATATGTCATAATGATCGCCATCAAATTCTCTATCGATATGATCTTATCTCGCATAGGGAGTCTCACTGGAGCACCAACAGTGCATCCATTACCGACATAGGTGCAAAATGCGTCAAAACGTGTTTTTCGGCCATAACTTTTGATCTACTCTTCGTACAGAGAATCTAGATATGTCATAATGATCGCCATCAAATTCTCTATCGATATGATCTTATCTCGCATAGGGAGTCTCACTGGAGCACCTACAGTGCATCCATTACCGTATACCGTGCAAAATGCGTCAAAACGTGTTTTTCGGCCATAACTTTTGATCTACTCATCGTACAGAGAATCTAGATATGTCATAATGATCGCCATCAAATTCTCTATCGATATGATCTTATCTCGCATAGGGAGTCTCACTGGAGCACCAACAGTGCATCCATTACCGACATAGGTGCAAAATGCGTCAAAACGTGTTTTTCGGCCATAACTTTTGATCTACTCTTCGTACAGAGAATCTAGATATGTCATAATGATCGCCATCAAATTCTCTATCGATATGATCTTATCTCGCATAGGGAGTCTCACTGGAGCACCAACAGTGCATCCATTACCGACATAGGTGCAAAATGCGTCAAAACGTGTTTTTCGGCCATAACTTTTGATCTACTCTTCGTACAGAGAATCTAGATATGTCATAATGATCGCCATCAAATTCTCTATCGATATGATCTTATCTCGCATAGGGAGTCTCACTGGAGCACCTACAGTGCATCCATTACCGTATACCGTGCAAAATGCGTCAAAACGTGTTTTTCGGCCATAACTTTTGATCTACTCATCGTACAGAGAATCTAGATATGTCATAATGATCGCCATCAAATTCTCTATCGATATGATCTTATCTCGCATAGGGAGTCTCACTGGAGCACCTACAGTGCATCCATTACCGTATACCGTGCAAAATGCGTCAAAACGTGTTTTTCGGCCATAACTTTTGATCTACTCATCGTACAGAGAATCTAGATATGTCATAATGATCGCCATCAAATTCTCTATCGATATGATCTTATCTCGCATAGGGAGTCTCACTGGAGCACCAACAGTGCATCCATTACCGACATAGGTGCAAAATGCGTCAAAACGTGTTTTTCGGCCATAACTTTTGATCTACTCTTCGTACAGAGAATCTAGATATGTCATAATGATCGCCATCAAATTCTCTATCGATATGATCTTATCTCGCATAGGGAGTCTCACTGGAGCACCAACAGTGCATCCATTACCGACATAGGTGCAAAATGCGTCAAAACGTGTTTTTCGGCCATAACTTTTGATCTACTCTTCGTACAGAGAATCTAGATATGTCATAATGATCGCCATCAAATTCTCTATCGATATGATCTTATCTCGCATAGGGAGTCTCACTGGAGCACCTACAGTGCATCCATTACCGTATACCGTGCAAAATGCGTCAAAACGTGTTTTTCGGCCATAACTTTTGATCTACTCATCGTACAGAGAATCTAGATATGTCATAATGATCGCCATCAAATTCTCTATCGATATGATCTTATCTCGCATAGGGAGTCTCACTGGAGCACCAACAGTGCATCCATTACCGACATAGGTGCAAAATGCGTCAAAACGTGTTTTTCGGCCATAACTTTTGATCTACTCTTCGTACAGAGAATCTAGATATGTCATAATGATCGCCATCAAATTCTCTATCGATATGATCTTATCTCGCATAGGGAGTCTCACTGGAGCACCTACAGTGCATCCATTACCGTATACCGTGCAAAATGCGTCAAAACGTGTTTTTCGGCCATAACTTTTGATCTACTCATCGTACAGAGAATCTAGATATGTCATAATGATCGCCATCAAATTCTCTATCGATATGATCTTATCTCGCATAGGGAGTCTCACTGGAGCACCAACAGTGCATCCATTACCGACATAGGTGCAAAATGCGTCAAAACGTGTTTTTCGGCCATAACTTTTGATCTACTCTTCGTACAGAGAATCTAGATATGTCATAATGATCGCCATCAAATTCTCTATCGATATGATCTTATCTCGCATAGGGAGTCTCACTGGAGCACCAACAGTGCATCCATTACCGACATAGGTGCAAAATGCGTCAAAACGTGTTTTTCGGCCATAACTTTTGATCTACTCTTCGTACAGAGAATCTAGATATGTCATAATGATCGCCATCAAATTCTCTATCGATATGATCTTATCTCGCATAGGGAGTCTCACTGGAGCACCTACAGTGCATCCATTACCGTATACCGTGCAAAATGCGTCAAAACGTGTTTTTCGGCCATAACTTTTGATCTACTCATCGTACAGAGAATCTAGATATGTCATAATGATCGCCATCAAATTCTCTATCGATATGATCTTATCTCGCATAGGGAGTCTCACTGGAGCACCTACAGTGCATCCATTACCGTATACCGTGCAAAATGCGTCAAAACGTGTTTTTCGGCCATAACTTTTGATCTACTCATCGTACAGAGAATCTAGATATGTCATAATGATCGCCATCAAATTCTCTATCGATATGATCTTATCTCGCATAGGGAGTCTCACTGGAGCACCAACAGTGCATCCATTACCGACATAGGTGCAAAATGCGTCAAAACGTGTTTTTCGGCCATAACTTTTGATCTACTCATCGTACAGAGAATCTAGATATGTCATAATGATCGCCATCAAATTCTCTATCGATATGATCTTATCTCGCATAGGGAGTCTCACTGGAGCACCAACAGTGCATCCATTACCGACATAGGTGCAAAATGCGTCAAAACGTGTTTTTCGGCCATAACTTTTGATCTACTCTTCGTACAGAGAATCAAGATATGTCAGAATGATCGCCATCAAATTCTCTATCGATATGATCTTATCTCGCATAGGGAGTCTCACTGGAGCACCTACAGTGCATCCATTACCGTATACCGTGCAAAATGCGTCAAAACGTGTTTTTCGGCCATAACTTTTGATCTACTCATCGTACAGAGAATCTAGATATGTCATAATGATCGCCATCAAATTCTCTATCGATATGATCTTATCTCGCATAGGGAGTCTCACTGGAGCACCAACAGTGCATCCATTACCGACATAGGTGCAAAATGCGTCAAAACGTGTTTTTCGGCCATAACTTTTGATCTACTCTTCGTACAGAGAATCTAGATATGTCATAATGATCGCCATCAAATTCTCTATCGATATGATCTTATCTCGCATAGGGAGTCTCACTGGAGCACCAACAGTGCATCCATTACCGACATAGGTGCAAAATGCGTCAAAACGTGTTTTTCGGCCATAACTTTTGATCTACTCTTCGTACAGAGAATCTAGATATGTCATAATGATCGCCATCAAATTCTCTATCGATATGATCTTATCTCGCATAGGGAGTCTCACTGGAGCACCTACAGTGCATCCATTACCGTATACCGTGCAAAATGCGTCAAAACGTGTTTTTCGGCCATAACTTTTGATCTACTCATCGTACAGAGAATCTAGATATGTCATAATGATCGCCATCAAATTCTCTATCGATATGATCTTATCTCGCATAGGGAGTCTCACTGGAGCACCAACAGTGCATCCATTACCGACATAGGTGCAAAATGCGTCAAAACGTGTTTTTCGGCCATAACTTTTGATCTACTCTTCGTACAGAGAATCTAGATATGTCATAATGATCGCCATCAAATTCTCTATCGATATGATCTTATCTCGCATAGGGAGTCTCACTGGAGCACCAACAGTGCATCCATTACCGACATAGGTGCAAAATGCGTCAAAACGTGTTTTTCGGCCATAACTTTTGATCTACTCTTCGTACAGAGAATCTAGATATGTCATAATGATCGCCATCAAATTCTCTATCGATATGATCTTATCTCGCATAGGGAGTCTCACTGGAGCACCTACAGTGCATCCATTACCGTATACCGTGCAAAATGCGTCAAAACGTGTTTTTCGGCCATAACTTTTGATCTACTCATCGTACAGAGAATCTAGATATGTCATAATGATCGCCATCAAATTCTCTATCGATATGATCTTATCTCGCATAGGGAGTCTCACTGGAGCACCTACAGTGCATCCATTACCGTATACCGTGCAAAATGCGTTAAAACGTGTTTTTCGGCCATAACTTTTGATCTACTCATCGTACAGAGAATCTAGATATGTCATAATGATCGCCATCAAATTCTCTATCGATATGATCTTATCTCGCATAGGGAGTCTCACTGGAGCACCAACAGTGCATCCATTACCGACATAGGTGCAAAATGCGTCAAAACGTGTTTTTCGGCCATAACTTTTGATCTACTCTTCGTACAGAGAATCTAGATATGTCATAATGATCGCCATCAAATTCTCTATCGATATGATCTTATCTCGCATAGGGAGTCTCACTGGAGCACCTACAGTGCATCCATTACCGTATACCGTGCAAAATGCGTCAAAACGTGTTTTTCGGCCATAACTTTTGATCTACTCATCGTACAGAGAATCTAGATATGTCATAATGATCGCCATCAAATTCTCTATCGATATGATCTTATCTCGCATAGGGAGTCTCACTGGAGCACCAACAGTGCATCCATTACCGACATAGGTGCAAAATGCGTCAAAACGTGTTTTTCGGCCATAACTTTTGATCTACTCTTCGTACAGAGAATCTAGATATGTCATAATGATCGCCATCAAATTCTCTATCGATATGATCTTATCTCGCATAGGGAGTCTCACTGGAGCACCAACAGTGCATCCATTACCGACATAGGTGCAAAATGCGTCAAAACGTGTTTTTCGGCCATAACTTTTGATCTACTCTTCGTACAGAGAATCTAGATATGTCATAATGATCGCCATCAAATTCTCTATCGATATGATCTTATCTCGCATAGGGAGTCTCACTGGAGCACCAACAGTGCATCCATTACCGACATAGGTGCAAAATGCGTCAAAACGTGTTTTTCGGCCATAACTTTTGATCTACTCATCGTACAGAGAATCTAGATATGTCATAATGATCGCCATCAAATTCTCTATCGATATGATCTTATCTCGCATAGGGAGTCTCACTGGAGCACCTACAGTGCATCCATTACCGTATACCGTGCAAAATGCGTCAAAACGTGTTTTTCGGCCATAACTTTTGATCTACTCATCGTACAGAGAATCTAGATATGTCATAATGATCGCCATCAAATTCTCTATCGATATGATCTTATCTCGCATAGGGAGTCTCACTGGAGCACCTACAGTGCATCCATTACCGTATACCGTGCAAAATGCGTTAAAACGTGTTTTTCGGCCATAACTTTTGATCTACTCATCGTACAGAGAATCTAGATATGTCATAATGATCGCCATCAAATTCTCTATCGATATGATCTTATCTCGCATAGGGAGTCTCACTGGAGCACCAACAGTGCATCCATTACCGACATAGGTGCAAAATGCGTCAAAACGTGTTTTTCGGCCATAACTTTTGATCTACTCTTCGTACAGAGAATCTAGATATGTCATAATGATCGCCATCAAATTCTCTATCGATATGATCTTATCTCGCATAGGGAGTCTCACTGGAGCACCTACAGTGCATCCATTACCGTATACCGTGCAAAATGCGTCAAAACGTGTTTTTCGGCCATAACTTTTGATCTACTCATCGTACAGAGAATCTAGATATGTCATAATGATCGCCATCAAATTCTCTATCGATATGATCTTATCTCGCATAGGGAGTCTCACTGGAGCACCAACAGTGCATCCATTACCGACATAGGTGCAAAATGCGTCAAAACGTGTTTTTCGGCCATAACTTTTGATCTACTCTTCGTACAGAGAATCTAGATATGTCATAATGATCGCCATCAAATTCTCTATCGATATGATCTTATCTCGCATAGGGAGTCTCACTGGAGCACCTACAGTGCATCCATTACCGTATACCGTGCAAAATGCGTCAAAACGTGTTTTTCGGCCATAACTTTTGATCTACTCATCGTACAGAGAATCTAGATATGTCATAATGATCGCCATCAAATTCTCTATCGATATGATCTTATCTCGCATAGGGAGTCTCACTGGAGCACCAACAGTGCATCCATTACCGACATAGGTGCAAAATGCGTCAAAACGTGTTTTTCGGCCATAACTTTTGATCTACTCTTCGTACAGAGAATCTAGATATGTCATAATGATCGCCATCAAATTCTCTATCGATATGATCTTATCTCGCATAGGGAGTCTCACTGGAGCACCAACAGTGCATCCATTACCGACATAGGTGCAAAATGCGTCAAAACGTGTTTTTCGGCCATAACTTTTGATCTACTCATCGTACAGAGAATCTAGATATGTCATAATGATCGCCATCAAATTCTCTATCGATATGATCTTATCTCGCATAGGGAGTCTCACTGGAGCACCAACAGTGCATCCATTACCGACATAGGTGCAAAATGCGTCAAAACGTGTTTTTCGGCCATAACTTTTGATCTACTCTTCGTACAGAGAATCTAGATATGTCATAATGATCGCCATCAAATTCTCTATCGATATGATCTTATCTCGCATAGGGAGTCTCACTGGAGCACCTACAGTGCATCCATTACCGTATACCGTGCAAAATGCGTCAAAACGTGTTTTTCGGCCATAACTTTTGATCTACTCATCGTACAGAGAATCTAGATATGTCATAATGATCGCCATCAAATTCTCTATCGATATGATCTTATCTCGCATAGGGAGTCTCACTGGAGCACCTACAGTGCATCCATTACCGTATACCGTGCAAAATGCGTTAAAACGTGTTTTTCGGCCATAACTTTTGATCTACTCATCGTACAGAGAATCTAGATATGTCATAATGATCGCCATCAAATTCTCTATCGATATGATCTTATCTCGCATAGGGAGTCTCACTGGAGCACCAACAGTGCATCCATTACCGACATAGGTGCAAAATGCGTCAAAACGTGTTTTTCGGCCATAACTTTTGATCTACTCTTCGTACAGAGAATCTAGATATGTCATAATGATCGCCATCAAATTCTCTATCGATATGATCTTATCTCGCATAGGGAGTCTCACTGGAGCACCTACAGTGCATCCATTACCGTATACCGTGCAAAATGCGTCAAAACGTGTTTTTCGGCCATAACTTTTGATCTACTCATCGTACAGAGAATCTAGATATGTCATAATGATCGCCATCAAATTCTCTATCGATATGATCTTATCTCGCATAGGGAGTCTCACTGGAGCACCTACAGTGCATCCATTACCGTATACCGTGCAAAATGCGTTAAAACGTGTTTTTCGGCCATAACTTTTGATCTACTCATCGTACAGAGAATCTAGATATGTCATAATGATCGCCATCAAATTCTCTATCGATATGATCTTATCTCGCATAGGGAGTCTCACTGGAGCACCAACAGTGCATCCATTACCGACATAGGTGCAAAATGCGTCAAAACGTGTTTTTCGGCCATAACTTTTGATCTACTCTTCGTACAGAGAATCTAGATATGTCATAATGATCGCCATCAAATTCTCTATCGATATGATCTTATCTCGCATAGGGAGTCTCACTGGAGCACCTACAGTGCATCCATTACCGTATACCGTGCAAAATGCGTCAAAACGTGTTTTTCGGCCATAACTTTTGATCTACTCATCGTACAGAGAATCTAGATATGTCATAATGATCGCCATCAAATTCTCTATCGATATGATCTTATCTCGCATAGGGAGTCTCACTGGAGCACCAACAGTGCATCCATTACCGACATAGGTGCAAAATGCGTCAAAACGTGTTTTTCGGCCATAACTTTTGATCTACTCTTCGTACAGAGAATCTAGATATGTCATAATGATCGCCATCAAATTCTCTATCGATATGATCTTATCTCGCATAGGGAGTCTCACTGGAGCACCTACAGTGCATCCATTACCGTATACCGTGCAAAATGCGTCAAAACGTGTTTTTCGGCCATAACTTTTGATCTACTCATCGTACAGAGAATCTAGATATGTCATAATGATCGCCATCAAATTCTCTATCGATATGATCTTATCTCGCATAGGGAGTCTCACTGGAGCACCAACAGTGCATCCATTACCGACATAGGTGCAAAATGCGTCAAAACGTGTTTTTCGGCCATAACTTTTGATCTACTCTTCGTACAGAGAATCTAGATATGTCATAATGATCGCCATCAAATTCTCTATCGATATGATCTTATCTCGCATAGGGAGTCTCACTGGAGCACCAACAGTGCATCCATTACCGACATAGGTGCAAAATGCGTCAAAACGTGTTTTTCGGCCATAACTTTTGATCTACTCTTCGTACAGAGAATCTAGATATGTCATAATGATCGCCATCAAATTCTCTATCGATATGATCTTATCTCGCATAGGGAGTCTCACTGGAGCACCAACAGTGCATCCATTACCGACATAGGTGCAAAATGCGTCAAAACGTGTTTTTCGGCCATAACTTTTGATCTACTCATCGTACAGAGAATCTAGATATGTCATAATGATCGCCATCAAATTCTCTATCGATATGATCTTATCTCGCATAGGGAGTCTCACTGGAGCACCAACAGTGCATCCATTACCGACATAGGTGCAAAATGCGTCAAAACGTGTTTTTCGGCCATAACTTTTGATCTACTCTTCGTACAGAGAATCTAGATATGTCATAATGATCGCCATCAAATTCTCTATCGATATGATCTTATCTCGCATAGGGAGTCTCACTGGAGCACCAACAGTGCATCCATTACCGACATAGGTGCAAAATGCGTCAAAACGTGTTTTTCGGCCATAACTTTTGATCTACTCTTCGTACAGAGAATCTAGATATGTCATAATGATCGCCATCAAATTCTCTATCGATATGATCTTATCTCGCATAGGGAGTCTCACTGGAGCACCAACAGTGCATCCATTACCGACATAGGTGCAAAATGCGTCAAAACGTGTTTTTCGGCCATAACTTTTGATCTACTCTTCGTACAGAGAATCTAGATATGTCATAATGATCGCCATCAAATTCTCTATCGATATGATCTTATCTCGCATAGGGAGTCTCACTGGAGCACCTACAGTGCATCCATTACCGTATACCGTGCAAAATGCGTCAAAACGTGTTTTTCGGCCATAACTTTTGATCTACTCATCGTACAGAGAATCTAGATATGTCATAATGATCGCCATCAAATTCTCTATCGATATGATCTTATCTCGCATAGGGAGTCTCACTGGAGCACCAACAGTGCATCCATTACCGACATAGGTGCAAAATGCGTCAAAACGTGTTTTTCGGCCATAACTTTTGATCTACTCATCGTACAGAGAATCTAGATATGTCATAATGATCGCCATCAAATTCTCTATCGATATGATCTTATCTCGCATAGGGAGTCTCACTGGAGCACCAACAGTGCATCCATTACCGACATAGGTGCAAAATGCGTCAAAACGTGTTTTTCGGCCATAACTTTTGATCTACTCATCGTACAGAGAATCTAGATATGTCATAATGATCGCCATCAAATTCTCTATCGATATGATCTTATCTCGCATAGGGAGTCTCACTGGAGCACCTACAGTGCATCCATTACCGTATACCGTGCAAAATGCGTCAAAACGTGTTTTTCGGCCATAACTTTTGATCTACTCATCGTACAGAGAATCTAGATATGTCATAATGATCGCCATCAAATTCTCTATCGATATGATCTTATCTCGCATAGGGAGTCTCACTGGAGCACCAACAGTGCATCCATTACCGACATAGGTGCAAAATGCGTCAAAACGTGTTTTTCGGCCATAACTTTTGATCTACTCTTCGTACAGAGAATCTAGATATGTCATAATGATCGCCATCAAATTCTCTATCGATATGATCTTATCTCGCATAGGGAGTCTCACTGGAGCACCAACAGTGCATCCATTACCGACATAGGTGCAAAATGCGTCAAAACGTGTTTTTCGGCCATAACTTTTGATCTACTCTTCGTACAGAGAATCTAGATATGTCATAATGATCGCCATCAAATTCTCTATCGATATGATCTTATCTCGCATAGGGAGTCTCACTGGAGCACCTACAGTGCATCCATTACCGTATACCGTGCAAAATGCGTCAAAACGTGTTTTTCGGCCATAACTTTTGATCTACTCATCGTACAGAGAATCTAGATATGTCATAATGATCGCCATCAAATTCTCTATCGATATGATCTTATCTCGCATAGGGAGTCTCACTGGAGCACCAACAGTGCATCCATTACCGACATAGGTGCAAAATGCGTCAAAACGTGTTTTTCGGCCATAACTTTTGATCTACTCTTCGTACAGAGAATCTAGATATGTCATAATGATCGCCATCAAATTCTCTATCGATATGATCTTATCTCGCATAGGGAGTCTCACTGGAGCACCAACAGTGCATCCATTACCGACATAGGTGCAAAATGCGTCAAAACGTGTTTTTCGGCCATAACTTTTGATCTACTCTTCGTACAGAGAATCTAGATATGTCATAATGATCGCCATCAAATTCTCTATCGATATGATCTTATCTCGCATAGGGAGTCTCACTGGAGCACCTACAGTGCATCCATTACCGTATACCGTGCAAAATGCGTCAAAACGTGTTTTTCGGCCATAACTTTTGATCTACTCATCGTACAGAGAATCTAGATATGTCATAATGATCGCCATCAAATTCTCTATCGATATGATCTTATCTCGCATAGGGAGTCTCACTGGAGCACCAACAGTGCATCCATTACCGACATAGGTGCAAAATGCGTCAAAACGTGTTTTTCGGCCATAACTTTTGATCTACTCTTCGTACAGAGAATCTAGATATGTCATAATGATCGCCATCAAATTCTCTATCGATATGATCTTATCTCGCATAGGGAGTCTCACTGGAGCACCAACAGTGCATCCATTACCGACATAGGTGCAAAATGCGTCAAAACGTGTTTTTCGGCCATAACTTTTGATCTACTCATCGTACAGAGAATCTAGATATGTCATAATGATCGCCATCAAATTCTCTATCGATATGATCTTATCTCGCATAGGGAGTCTCACTGGAGCACCAACAGTGCATCCATTACCGACATAGGTGCAAAATGCGTCAAAACGTGTTTTTCGGCCATAACTTTTGATCTACTCTTCGTACAGAGAATCTAGATATGTCATAATGATCGCCATCAAATTCTCTATCGATATGATCTTATCTCGCATAGGGAGTCTCACTGGAGCACCTACAGTGCATCCATTACCGTATACCGTGCAAAATGCGTCAAAACGTGTTTTTCGGCCATAACTTTTGATCTACTCATCGTACAGAGAATCTAGATATGTCATAATGATCGCCATCAAATTCTCTATCGATATGATCTTATCTCGCATAGGGAGTCTCACTGGAGCACCTACAGTGCATCCATTACCGTATACCGTGCAAAATGCGTTAAAACGTGTTTTTCGGCCATAACTTTTGATCTACTCATCGTACAGAGAATCTAGATATGTCATAATGATCGCCATCAAATTCTCTATCGATATGATCTTATCTCGCATAGGGAGTCTCACTGGAGCACCAACAGTGCATCCATTACCGACATAGGTGCAAAATGCGTCAAAACGTGTTTTTCGGCCATAACTTTTGATCTACTCTTCGTACAGAGAATCTAGATATGTCATAATGATCGCCATCAAATTCTCTATCGATATGATCTTATCTCGCATAGGGAGTCTCACTGGAGCACCTACAGTGCATCCATTACCGTATACCGTGCAAAATGCGTCAAAACGTGTTTTTCGGCCATAACTTTTGATCTACTCATCGTACAGAGAATCTAGATATGTCATAATGATCGCCATCAAATTCTCTATCGATATGATCTTATCTCGCATAGGGAGTCTCACTGGAGCACCTACAGTGCATCCATTACCGTATACCGTGCAAAATGCGTTAAAACGTGTTTTTCGGCCATAACTTTTGATCTACTCATCGTACAGAGAATCTAGATATGTCATAATGATCGCCATCAAATTCTCTATCG
This sequence comes from Heterorhabditis bacteriophora, assembly GCA_964036235.1. Lineage (NCBI taxonomy): Eukaryota > Metazoa > Nematoda > Chromadorea > Rhabditida > Heterorhabditidae > Heterorhabditis > Heterorhabditis bacteriophora. The sequence goes on along the minus strand of CAXIWP010000039.1, from coordinate 36,892 downwards.
ATATGATCTTATCTCGCATAGGGAGTCTCACTGGAGCACCAACAGTGCATCCATTACCGACATAGGTGCAAAATGCGTCAAAACGTGTTTTTCGGCCATAACTTTTGATCTACTCTTCGTACAGAGAATCTAGATATGTCATAATGATCGCCATCAAATTCTCTATCGATATGATCTTATCTCGCATAGGGAGTCTCACTGGAGCACCTACAGTGCATCCATTACCGTATACCGTGCAAAATGCGTCAAAACGTGTTTTTCGGCCATAACTTTTGATCTACTCATCGTACAGAGAATCTAGATATGTCATAATGATCGCCATCAAATTCTCTATCGATATGATCTTATCTCGCATAGGGAGTCTCACTGGAGCACCAACAGTGCATCCATTACCGACATAGGTGCAAAATGCGTCAAAACGTGTTTTTCGGCCATAACTTTTGATCTACTCTTCGTACAGAGAATCTAGATATGTCATAATGATCGCCATCAAATTCTCTATCGATATGATCTTATCTCGCATAGGGAGTCTCACTGGAGCACCAACAGTGCATCCATTACCGACATAGGTGCAAAATGCGTCAAAACGTGTTTTTCGGCCATAACTTTTGATCTACTCTTCGTACAGAGAATCTAGATATGTCATAATGATCGCCATCAAATTCTCTATCGATATGATCTTATCTCGCATAGGGAGTCTCACTGGAGCACCTACAGTGCATCCATTACCGTATACCGTGCAAAATGCGTCAAAACGTGTTTTTCGGCCATAACTTTTGATCTACTCATCGTACAGAGAATCTAGATATGTCATAATGATCGCCATCAAATTCTCTATCGATATGATCTTATCTCGCATAGGGAGTCTCACTGGAGCACCAACAGTGCATCCATTACCGACATAGGTGCAAAATGCGTCAAAACGTGTTTTTCGGCCATAACTTTTGATCTACTCATCGTACAGAGAATCTAGATATGTCATAATGATCGCCATCAAATTCTCTATCGATATGATCTTATCTCGCATAGGGAGTCTCACTGGAGCACCAACAGTGCATCCATTACCGACATAGGTGCAAAATGCGTCAAAACGTGTTTTTCGGCCATAACTTTTGATCTACTCTTCGTACAGAGAATCAAGATATGTCAGAATGATCGCCATCAAATTCTCTATCGATATGATCTTATCTCGCATAGGGAGTCTCACTGGAGCACCTACAGTGCATCCATTACCGTATACCGTGCAAAATGCGTCAAAACGTGTTTTTCGGCCATAACTTTTGATCTACTCATCGTACAGAGAATCTAGATATGTCATAATGATCGCCATCAAATTCTCTATCGATATGATCTTATCTCGCATAGGGAGTCTCACTGGAGCACCAACAGTGCATCCATTACCGACATAGGTGCAAAATGCGTCAAAACGTGTTTTTCGGCCATAACTTTTGATCTACTCTTCGTACAGAGAATCTAGATATGTCATAATGATCGCCATCAAATTCTCTATCGATATGATCTTATCTCGCATAGGGAGTCTCACTGGAGCACCAACAGTGCATCCATTACCGACATAGGTGCAAAATGCGTCAAAACGTGTTTTTCGGCCATAACTTTTGATCTACTCTTCGTACAGAGAATCTAGATATGTCATAATGATCGCCATCAAATTCTCTATCGATATGATCTTATCTCGCATAGGGAGTCTCACTGGAGCACCTACAGTGCATCCATTACCGTATACCGTGCAAAATGCGTCAAAACGTGTTTTTCGGCCATAACTTTTGATCTACTCATCGTACAGAGAATCTAGATATGTCATAATGATCGCCATCAAATTCTCTATCGATATGATCTTATCTCGCATAGGGAGTCTCACTGGAGCACCTACAGTGCATCCATTACCGTATACCGTGCAAAATGCGTTAAAACGTGTTTTTCGGCCATAACTTTTGATCTACTCATCGTACAGAGAATCTAGATATGTCATAATGATCGCCATCAAATTCTCTATCGATATGATCTTATCTCGCATAGGGAGTCTCACTGGAGCACCTACAGTGCATCCATTACCGTATACCGTGCAAAATGCATTAAAACGTGTTTTTCGGGCATAACTTTTGATCTACTCGTCGTACAGAGAATCTAGCTATGCCAGAATGATCGCCATCAAATTCTCTATCGATATGATCTTATCTCGCATAGGGAGTCTCACTGGAGCACCTACAGTGCATCCATTACCGACATAGGTGCAAAATGCGTCAAAACGTGTTTTTCGGCCATAACTTTTGATCTACTCATCGTACAGAGAATCTAGATATGTCATAATGATCGCCATCAAATTCTCTATCGATATGATCTTATCTCGCATAGGGAGTCTCACTGGAGCACCTACAGTGCATCCATTACCGTATACCGTGCAAAATGCGTCAAAACGTGTTTTTCGGCCATAACTTTTGATCTACTCATCGTACAGAGAATCTAGATATGTCATAATGATCGCCATCAAATTCTCTATCGATATGATCTTATCTCGCATAGGGAGTCTCACTGGAGCACCTACAGTGCATCCATTACCGTATACCGTGCAAAATGCGTTAAAACGTGTTTTTCGGCCATAACTTTTGATCTACTCATCGTACAGAGAATCTAGATATGTCATAATGATCGCCATCAAATTCTCTATCGATATGATCTTATCTCGCATAGGGAGTCTCACTGGAGCACCAACAGTGCATCCATTACCGACATAGGTGCAAAATGCGTCAAAACGTGTTTTTCGGCCATAACTTTTGATCTACTCTTCGTACAGAGAATCTAGATATGTCATAATGATCGCCATCAAATTCTCTATCGATATGATCTTATCTCGCATAGGGAGTCTCACTGGAGCACCTACAGTGCATCCATTACCGTATACCGTGCAAAATGCGTCAAAACGTGTTTTTCGGCCATAACTTTTGATCTACTCATCGTACAGAGAATCTAGATATGTCATAATGATCGCCATCAAATTCTCTATCGATATGATCTTATCTCGCATAGGGAGTCTCACTGGAGCACCAACAGTGCATCCATTACCGACATAGGTGCAAAATGCGTCAAAACGTGTTTTTCGGCCATAACTTTTGATCTACTCTTCGTACAGAGAATCTAGATATGTCATAATGATCGCCATCAAATTCTCTATCGATATGATCTTATCTCGCATAGGGAGTCTCACTGGAGCACCAACAGTGCATCCATTACCGACATAGGTGCAAAATGCGTCAAAACGTGTTTTTCGGCCATAACTTTTGATCTACTCTTCGTACAGAGAATCTAGATATGTCATAATGATCGCCATCAAATTCTCTATCGATATGATCTTATCTCGCATAGGGAGTCTCACTGGAGCACCTACAGTGCATCCATTACCGTATACCGTGCAAAATGCGTCAAAACGTGTTTTTCGGCCATAACTTTTGATCTACTCATCGTACAGAGAATCTAGATATGTCATAATGATCGCCATCAAATTCTCTATCGATATGATCTTATCTCGCATAGGGAGTCTCACTGGAGCACCTACAGTGCATCCATTACCGTATACCGTGCAAAATGCGTTAAAACGTGTTTTTCGGCCATAACTTTTGATCTACTCATCGTACAGAGAATCTAGATATGTCATAATGATCGCCATCAAATTCTCTATCGATATGATCTTATCTCGCATAGGGAGTCTCACTGGAGCACCTACAGTGCATCCATTACCGTATACCGTGCAAAATGCATTAAAACGTGTTTTTCGGGCATAACTTTTGATCTACTCGTCGTACAGAGAATCTAGCTATGCCAGAATGATCGCCATCAAATTCTCTATCGATATGATCTTATCTCGCATAGGGAGTCTCACTGGAGCACCTACAGTGCATCCATTACCGACATAGGTGCAAAATGCGTCAAAACGTGTTTTTCGGCCATAACTTTTGATCTACTCATCGTACAGAGAATCTAGATATGTCATAATGATCGCCATCAAATTCTCTATCGATATGATCTTATCTCGCATAGGGAGTCTCACTGGAGCACCTACAGTGCATCCATTACCGTATACCGTGCAAAATGCGTCAAAACGTGTTTTTCGGCCATAACTTTTGATCTACTCATCGTACAGAGAATCTAGATATGTCAGAATGATCGCCATCAAATTCTCTATCGATATGATCTTATCTCGCATAGGGAGTCTCACTGGAGCACCTACAGTGCATCCATTACCGTATACCGTGCAAAATGCGTTAAAACGTGTTTTTCGGCCATAACTTTTGATCTACTCATCGTACAGAGAATCTAGATATGTCATAATGATCGCCATCAAATTCTCTATCGATATGATCTTATCTCGCATAGGGAGTCTCACTGGAGCACCAACAGTGCATCCATTACCGACATAGGTGCAAAATGCGTCAAAACGTGTTTTTCGGCCATAACTTTTGATCTACTCTTCGTACAGAGAATCTAGATATGTCATAATGATCGCCATCAAATTCTCTATCGATATGATCTTATCTCGCATAGGGAGTCTCACTGGAGCACCTACAGTGCATCCATTACCGTATACCGTGCAAAATGCGTCAAAACGTGTTTTTCGGCCATAACTTTTGATCTACTCATCGTACAGAGAATCTAGATATGTCATAATGATCGCCATCAAATTCTCTATCGATATGATCTTATCTCGCATAGGGAGTCTCACTGGAGCACCAACAGTGCATCCATTACCGACATAGGTGCAAAATGCGTCAAAACGTGTTTTTCGGCCATAACTTTTGATCTACTCTTCGTACAGAGAATCTAGATATGTCATAATGATCGCCATCAAATTCTCTATCGATATGATCTTATCTCGCATAGGGAGTCTCACTGGAGCACCAACAGTGCATCCATTACCGACATAGGTGCAAAATGCGTCAAAACGTGTTTTTCGGCCATAACTTTTGATCTACTCTTCGTACAGAGAATCTAGATATGTCATAATGATCGCCATCAAATTCTCTATCGATATGATCTTATCTCGCATAGGGAGTCTCACTGGAGCACCTACAGTGCATCCATTACCGTATACCGTGCAAAATGCGTCAAAACGTGTTTTTCGGCCATAACTTTTGATCTACTCATCGTACAGAGAATCTAGATATGTCATAATGATCGCCATCAAATTCTCTATCGATATGATCTTATCTCGCATAGGGAGTCTCACTGGAGCACCTACAGTGCATCCATTACCGTATACCGTGCAAAATGCGTCAAAACGTGTTTTTCGGCCATAACTTTTGATCTACTCATCGTACAGAGAATCTAGATATGTCATAATGATCGCCATCAAATTCTCTATCGATATGATCTTATCTCGCATAGGGAGTCTCACTGGAGCACCAACAGTGCATCCATTACCGACATAGGTGCAAAATGCGTCAAAACGTGTTTTTCGGCCATAACTTTTGATCTACTCATCGTACAGAGAATCTAGATATGTCATAATGATCGCCATCAAATTCTCTATCGATATGATCTTATCTCGCATAGGGAGTCTCACTGGAGCACCAACAGTGCATCCATTACCGACATAGGTGCAAAATGCGTCAAAACGTGTTTTTCGGCCATAACTTTTGATCTACTCTTCGTACAGAGAATCAAGATATGTCAGAATGATCGCCATCAAATTCTCTATCGATATGATCTTATCTCGCATAGGGAGTCTCACTGGAGCACCTACAGTGCATCCATTACCGTATACCGTGCAAAATGCGTCAAAACGTGTTTTTCGGCCATAACTTTTGATCTACTCATCGTACAGAGAATCTAGATATGTCATAATGATCGCCATCAAATTCTCTATCGATATGATCTTATCTCGCATAGGGAGTCTCACTGGAGCACCAACAGTGCATCCATTACCGACATAGGTGCAAAATGCGTCAAAACGTGTTTTTCGGCCATAACTTTTGATCTACTCTTCGTACTGAGAATCTAGATATGTCATAATGATCGCCATCAAATTCTCTATCGATATGATCTTATCTCGCATAGGGAGTCTCACTGGAGCACCAACAGTGCATCCATTACCGACATAGGTGCAAAATGCGTCAAAACGTGTTTTTCGGCCATAACTTTTGATCTACTCTTCGTACAGAGAATCTAGATATGTCATAATGATCGCCATCAAATTCTCTATCGATATGATCTTATCTCGCATAGGGAGTCTCACTGGAGCACCTACAGTGCATCCATTACCGTATACCGTGCAAAATGCGTCAAAACGTGTTTTTCGGCCATAACTTTTGATCTACTCTTCGTACAGAGAATCTAGATATGTCATAATGATCGCCATCAAATTCTCTATCGATATGATCTTATCTCGCATAGGGAGTCTCACTGGAGCACCTACAGTGCATCCATTACCGTATACCGTGCAAAATGCGTCAAAACGTGTTTTTCGGCCATAACTTTTGATCTACTCATCGTACAGAGAATCTAGATATGTCATAATGATCGCCATCAAATTCTCTATCGATATGATCTTATCTCGCATAGGGAGTCTCACTGGAGCACCAACAGTGCATCCATTACCGACATAGGTGCAAAATGCGTCAAAACGTGTTTTTCGGCCATAACTTTTGATCTACTCATCGTACAGAGAATCTAGATATGTCATAATGATCGCCATCAAATTCTCTATCGATATGATCTTATCTCGCATAGGGAGTCTCACTGGAGCACCTACAGTGCATCCATTACCGTATACCGTGCAAAATGCGTCAAAACGTGTTTTTCGGCCATAACTTTTGATCTACTCATCGTACAGAGAATCTAGATATGTCATAATGATCGCCATCAAATTCTCTATCGATATGATCTTATCTCGCATAGGGAGTCTCACTGGAGCACCAACAGTGCATCCATTACCGACATAGGTGCAAAATGCGTCAAAACGTGTTTTTCGGCCATAACTTTTGATCTACTCTTCGTACAGAGAATCTAGATATGTCATAATGATCGCCATCAAATTCTCTATCGATATGATCTTATCTCGCATAGGGAGTCTCACTGGAGCACCTACAGTGCATCCATTACCGTATACCGTGCAAAATGCGTCAAAACGTGTTTTTCGGCCATAACTTTTGATCTACTCATCGTACAGAGAATCTAGATATGTCATAATGATCGCCATCAAATTCTCTATCGATATGATCTTATCTCGCATAGGGAGTCTCACTGGAGCACCTACAGTGCATCCATTACCGTATACCGTGCAAAATGCGTTAAAACGTGTTTTTCGGCCATAACTTTTGATCTACTCATCGTACAGAGAATCTAGATATGTCATAATGATCGCCATCAAATTCTCTATCGATATGATCTTATCTCGCATAGGGAGTCTCACTGGAGCACCAACAGTGCATCCATTACCGACATAGGTGCAAAATGCGTCAAAACGTGTTTTTCGGCCATAACTTTTGATCTACTCTTCGTACAGAGAATCTAGATATGTCATAATGATCGCCATCAAATTCTCTATCGATATGATCTTATCTCGCATAGGGAGTCTCACTGGAGCACCTACAGTGCATCCATTACCGTATACCGTGCAAAATGCGTCAAAACGTGTTTTTCGGCCATAACTTTTGATCTACTCATCGTACAGAGAATCTAGATATGTCATAATGATCGCCATCAAATTCTCTATCGATATGATCTTATCTCGCATAGGGAGTCTCACTGGAGCACCAACAGTGCATCCATTACCGACATAGGTGCAAAATGCGTCAAAACGTGTTTTTCGGCCATAACTTTTGATCTACTCTTCGTACAGAGAATCTAGATATGTCATAATGATCGCCATCAAATTCTCTATCGATATGATCTTATCTCGCATAGGGAGTCTCACTGGAGCACCAACAGTGCATCCATTACCGACATAGGTGCAAAATGCGTCAAAACGTGTTTTTCGGCCATAACTTTTGATCTACTCTTCGTACAGAGAATCTAGATATGTCATAATGATCGCCATCAAATTCTCTATCGATATGATCTTATCTCGCATAGGGAGTCTCACTGGAGCACCTACAGTGCATCCATTACCGTATACCGTGCAAAATGCGTCAAAACGTGTTTTTCGGCCATAACTTTTGATCTACTCATCGTACAGAGAATCTAGATATGTCATAATGATCGCCATCAAATTCTCTATCGATATGATCTTATCTCGCATAGGGAGTCTCACTGGAGCACCAACAGTGCATCCATTACCGACATAGGTGCAAAATGCGTCAAAACGTGTTTTTCGGCCATAACTTTTGATCTACTCTTCGTACAGAGAATCTAGATATGTCATAATGATCGCCATCAAATTCTCTATCGATATGATCTTATCTCGCATAGGGAGTCTCACTGGAGCACCAACAGTGCATCCATTACCGACATAGGTGCAAAATGCGTCAAAACGTGTTTTTCGGCCATAACTTTTGATCTACTCTTCGTACAGAGAATCTAGATATGTCATAATGATCGCCATCAAATTCTCTATCGATATGATCTTATCTCGCATAGGGAGTCTCACTGGAGCACCTACAGTGCATCCATTACCGTATACCGTGCAAAATGCGTCAAAACGTGTTTTTCGGCCATAACTTTTGATCTACTCATCGTACAGAGAATCTAGATATGTCATAATGATCGCCATCAAATTCTCTATCGATATGATCTTATCTCGCATAGGGAGTCTCACTGGAGCACCTACAGTGCATCCATTACCGTATACCGTGCAAAATGCGTTAAAACGTGTTTTTCGGCCATAACTTTTGATCTACTCATCGTACAGAGAATCTAGATATGTCATAATGATCGCCATCAAATTCTCTATCGATATGATCTTATCTCGCATAGGGAGTCTCACTGGAGCACCTACAGTGCATCCATTACCGTATACCGTGCAAAATGCATTAAAACGTGTTTTTCGGGCATAACTTTTGATCTACTCGTCGTACAGAGAATCTAGCTATGCCAGAATGATCGCCATCAAATTCTCTATCGATATGATCTTATCTCGCATAGGGAGTCTCACTGGAGCACCTACAGTGCATCCATTACCGACATAGGTGCAAAATGCGTCAAAACGTGTTTTTCGGCCATAACTTTTGATCTACTCATCGTACAGAGAATCTAGATATGTCATAATGATCGCCATCAAATTCTCTATCGATATGATCTTATCTCGCATAGGGAGTCTCACTGGAGCACCTACAGTGCATCCATTACCGTATACCGTGCAAAATGCGTCAAAACGTGTTTTTCGGCCATAACTTTTGATCTACTCATCGTACAGAGAATCTAGATATGTCATAATGATCGCCATCAAATTCTCTATCGATATGATCTTATCTCGCATAGGGAGTCTCACTGGAGCACCTACAGTGCATCCATTACCGTATACCGTGCAAAATGCGTTAAAACGTGTTTTTCGGCCATAACTTTTGATCTACTCATCGTACAGAGAATCTAGATATGTCATAATGATCGCCATCAAATTCTCTATCGATATGATCTTATCTCGCATAGGGAGTCTCACTGGAGCACCAACAGTGCATCCATTACCGACATAGGTGCAAAATGCGTCAAAACGTGTTTTTCGGCCATAACTTTTGATCTACTCTTCGTACAGAGAATCTAGATATGTCATAATGATCGCCATCAAATTCTCTATCGATATGATCTTATCTCGCATAGGGAGTCTCACTGGAGCACCTACAGTGCATCCATTACCGTATACCGTGCAAAATGCGTCAAAACGTGTTTTTCGGCCATAACTTTTGATCTACTCATCGTACAGAGAATCTAGATATGTCATAATGATCGCCATCAAATTCTCTATCGATATGATCTTATCTCGCATAGGGAGTCTCACTGGAGCACCAACAGTGCATCCATTACCGACATAGGTGCAAAATGCGTCAAAACGTGTTTTTCGGCCATAACTTTTGATCTACTCTTCGTACAGAGAATCTAGATATGTCATAATGATCGCCATCAAATTCTCTATCGATATGATCTTATCTCGCATAGGGAGTCTCACTGGAGCACCAACAGTGCATCCATTACCGACATAGGTGCAAAATGCGTCAAAACGTGTTTTTCGGCCATAACTTTTGATCTACTCTTCGTACAGAGAATCTAGATATGTCATAATGATCGCCATCAAATTCTCTATCGATATGATCTTATCTCGCATAGGGAGTCTCACTGGAGCACCTACAGTGCATCCATTACCGTATACCGTGCAAAATGCGTCAAAACGTGTTTTTCGGCCATAACTTTTGATCTACTCATCGTACAGAGAATCTAGATATGTCATAATGATCGCCATCAAATTCTCTATCGATATGATCTTATCTCGCATAGGGAGTCTCACTGGAGCACCTACAGTGCATCCATTACCGTATACCGTGCAAAATGCGTCAAAACGTGTTTTTCGGCCATAACTTTTGATCTACTCATCGTACAGAGAATCTAGATATGTCATAATGATCGCCATCAAATTCTCTATCGATATGATCTTATCTCGCATAGGGAGTCTCACTGGAGCACCAACAGTGCATCCATTACCGACATAGGTGCAAAATGCGTCAAAACGTGTTTTTCGGCCATAACTTTTGATCTACTCATCGTACAGAGAATCTAGATATGTCATAATGATCGCCATCAAATTCTCTATCGATATGATCTTATCTCGCATAGGGAGTCTCACTGGAGCACCAACAGTGCATCCATTACCGACATAGGTGCAAAATGCGTCAAAACGTGTTTTTCGGCCATAACTTTTGATCTACTCTTCGTACAGAGAATCAAGATATGTCAGAATGATCGCCATCAAATTCTCTATCGATATGATCTTATCTCGCATAGGGAGTCTCACTGGAGCACCTACAGTGCATCCATTACCGTATACCGTGCAAAATGCGTCAAAACGTGTTTTTCGGCCATAACTTTTGATCTACTCATCGTACAGAGAATCTAGATATGTCATAATGATCGCCATCAAATTCTCTATCGATATGATCTTATCTCGCATAGGGAGTCTCACTGGAGCACCAACAGTGCATCCATTACCGACATAGGTGCAAAATGCGTCAAAACGTGTTTTTCGGCCATAACTTTTGATCTACTCTTCGTACAGAGAATCTAGATATGTCATAATGATCGCCATCAAATTCTCTATCGATATGATCTTATCTCGCATAGGGAGTCTCACTGGAGCACCAACAGTGCATCCATTACCGACATAGGTGCAAAATGCGTCAAAACGTGTTTTTCGGCCATAACTTTTGATCTACTCTTCGTACAGAGAATCTAGATATGTCATAATGATCGCCATCAAATTCTCTATCGATATGATCTTATCTCGCATAGGGAGTCTCACTGGAGCACCTACAGTGCATCCATTACCGTATACCGTGCAAAATGCGTCAAAACGTGTTTTTCGGCCATAACTTTTGATCTACTCTTCGTACAGAGAATCTAGATATGTCATAATGATCGCCATCAAATTCTCTATCGATATGATCTTATCTCGCATAGGGAGTCTCACTGGAGCACCAACAGTGCATCCATTACCGACATAGGTGCAAAATGCGTCAAAACGTGTTTTTCGGCCATAACTTTTGATCTACTCTTCGTACAGAGAATCTAGATATGTCATAATGATCGCCATCAAATTCTCTATCGATATGATCTTATCTCGCATAGGGAGTCTCACTGGAGCACCTACAGTGCATCCATTACCGTATACCGTGCAAAATGCGTCAAAACGTGTTTTTCGGCCATAACTTTTGATCTACTCATCGTACAGAGAATCTAGATATGTCATAATGATCGCCATCAAATTCTCTATCGATATGATCTTATCTCGCATAGGGAGTCTCACTGGAGCACCAACAGTGCATCCATTACCGACATAGGTGCAAAATGCGTCAAAACGTGTTTTTCGGCCATAACTTTTGATCTACTCTTCGTACAGAGAATCTAGATATGTCATAATGATCGCCATCAAATTCTCTATCGATATGATCTTATCTCGCATAGGGAGTCTCACTGGAGCACCAACAGTGCATCCATTACCGACATAGGTGCAAAATGCGTCAAAACGTGTTTTTCGGCCATAACTTTTGATCTACTCTTCGTACAGAGAATCTAGATATGTCATAATGATCGCCATCAAATTCTCTATCGATATGATCTTATCTCGCATAGGGAGTCTCACTGGAGCACCAACAGTGCATCCATTACCGACATAGGTGCAAAATGCGTCAAAACGTGTTTTTCGGCCATAACTTTTGATCTACTCATCGTACAGAGAATCTAGATATGTCATAATGATCGCCATCAAATTCTCTATCGATATGATCTTATCTCGCATAGGGAGTCTCACTGGAGCACCTACAGTGCATCCATTACCGTATACCGTGCAAAATGCGTCAAAACGTGTTTTTCGGCCATAACTTTTGATCTACTCATCGTACAGAGAATCTAGATATGTCATAATGATCGCCATCAAATTCTCTATCGATATGATCTTATCTCGCATAGGGAGTCTCACTGGAGCACCAACAGTGCATCCATTACCGACATAGGTGCAAAATGCGTCAAAACGTGTTTTTCGGCCATAACTTTTGATCTACTCATCGTACAGAGAATCTAGATATGTCATAATGATCGCCATCAAATTCTCTATCGATATGATCTTATCTCGCATAGGGAGTCTCACTGGAGCACCTACAGTGCATCCATTACCGTATACCGTGCAAAATGCGTCAAAACGTGTTTTTCGGCCATAACTTTTGATCTACTCATCGTACAGAGAATCTAGATATGTCATAATGATCGCCATCAAATTCTCTATCGATATGATCTTATCTCGCATAGGGAGTCTCACTGGAGCACCAACAGTGCATCCATTACCGACATAGGTGCAAAATGCGTCAAAACGTGTTTTTCGGCCATAACTTTTGATCTACTCTTCGTACAGAGAATCTAGATATGTCATAATGATCGCCATCAAATTCTCTATCGATATGATCTTATCTCGCATAGGGAGTCTCACTGGAGCACCAACAGTGCATCCATTACCGACATAGGTGCAAAATGCGTCAAAACGTGTTTTTCGGCCATAACTTTTGATCTACTCTTCGTACAGAGAATCTAGATATGTCATAATGATCGCCATCAAATTCTCTATCGATATGATCTTATCTCGCATAGGGAGTCTCACTGGAGCACCTACAGTGCATCCATTACCGTATACCGTGCAAAATGCGTCAAAACGTGTTTTTCGGCCATAACTTTTGATCTACTCATCGTACAGAGAATCTAGATATGTCATAATGATCGCCATCAAATTCTCTATCGATATGATCTTATCTCGCATAGGGAGTCTCACTGGAGCACCAACAGTGCATCCATTACCGACATAGGTGCAAAATGCGTCAAAACGTGTTTTTCGGCCATAACTTTTGATCTACTCTTCGTACAGAGAATCTAGATATGTCATAATGATCGCCATCAAATTCTCTATCGATATGATCTTATCTCGCATAGGGAGTCTCACTGGAGCACCAACAGTGCATCCATTACCGACATAGGTGCAAAATGCGTCAAAACGTGTTTTTCGGCCATAACTTTTGATCTACTCTTCGTACAGAGAATCTAGATATGTCATAATGATCGCCATCAAATTCTCTATCGATATGATCTTATCTCGCATAGGGAGTCTCACTGGAGCACCTACAGTGCATCCATTACCGTATACCGTGCAAAATGCGTCAAAACGTGTTTTTCGGCCATAACTTTTGATCTACTCATCGTACAGAGAATCTAGATATGTCATAATGATCGCCATCAAATTCTCTATCGATATGATCTTATCTCGCATAGGGAGTCTCACTGGAGCACCAACAGTGCATCCATTACCGACATAGGTGCAAAATGCGTCAAAACGTGTTTTTCGGCCATAACTTTTGATCTACTCTTCGTACAGAGAATCTAGATATGTCATAATGATCGCCATCAAATTCTCTATCGATATGATCTTATCTCGCATAGGGAGTCTCACTGGAGCACCAACAGTGCATCCATTACCGACATAGGTGCAAAATGCGTCAAAACGTGTTTTTCGGCCATAACTTTTGATCTACTCATCGTACAGAGAATCTAGATATGTCATAATGATCGCCATCAAATTCTCTATCGATATGATCTTATCTCGCATAGGGAGTCTCACTGCAGCACCTACAGTGCATCCATTACCGACATAGGTGCAAAATGCGTCAAAACGTGTTTTTCGGGCATAACTTTTGATCTACTCATCGTACAGAGAATCTAGATATGTCATAATGATCGCCATCAAATTCTCTATCGATATGATCTTATCTCGCATAGGGAGTCTCACTGGAGCACCTACAGTGCATCCATTACCGTATACCGTGCAAAATGCGTTAAAACGTGTTTTTCGGCCATAACTTTTGATCTACTCATCGTACAGAGAATCTAGATATGTCATAATGATCGCCATCAAATTCTCTATCGATATGATCTTATCTCGCATAGGGAGTCTCACTGGAGCACCTACAGTGCATCCATTACCGTATACCGTGCAAAATGCGTCAAAACGTGTTTTTCGGCCATAACTTTTGATCTACTCATCGTACAGAGAATCTAGATATGTCATAATGATCGCCATCAAATTCTCTATCGATATGATCTTATCTCGCATAGGGAGTCTCACTGGAGCACCAACAGTGCATCCATTACCGACATAGGTGCAAAATGCGTCAAAACGTGTTTTTCGGCCATAACTTTTGATCTACTCTTCGTACAGAGAATCTAGATATGTCATAATGATCGCCATCAAATTCTCTATCGATATGATCTTATCTCGCATAGGGAGTCTCACTGGAGCACCAACAGTGCATCCATTACCGACATAGGTGCAAAATGCGTCAAAACGTGTTTTTCGGCCATAACTTTTGATCTACTCTTCGTACAGAGAATCTAGATATGTCATAATGATCGCCATCAAATTCTCTATCGATATGATCTTATCTCGCATAGGGAGTCTCACTGGAGCACCTACAGTGCATCCATTACCGACATAGGTGCAAAATGCGTCAAAACGTGTTTTTCGGCCATAACTTTTGATCTACTCATCGTACAGAGAATAGTAGATATGTCATAATGATCGCCATCAAATTCTCTATCGATATGATCTTATCTCGCATAGGGAGTCTCACTGGAGCACCTACAGTGCATCCATTACCGACATAGGTGCAAAATGCGTCAAAACGTGTTTTTCGGGCATAACTTTTGATCTACTCATCGTACAGAGAATCAAGATATGTCAGAATGATCGCCATCAAATTCTCTATCGATATGATCTTATCTCGCATAGGGAGTCTCACTGCAGCACCTGCAGTGCATCCATTACCGTATACCGTGCAAAATGCGTTAAAACGTGTTTTTCGGCCATAACTTTTGATCTACTCATCGTACAGAGAATCAAGATATGTCAGAATGATCGCCATCAAATTCTCTATCGATATGATCTTATCTCGCATAGGGAGTCTCACTGGAGCACCTACAGTGCATCCATTACCGACATAGGTGCAAAATGCGTCAAAACGTGTTTTTCGGCCATAACTTTTGATCTACTCATCGTACAGAGAATAGTAGATATGTCATAATGATCGCCATCAAATTCTCTATCGATATGATCTTATCTCGCATAGGGAGTCTCACTGGAGCACCTACAGTGCATCCATTACCGACATAGGTGCAAAATGCGTCAAAACGTGTTTTTCGGGCATAACTTTTGATCTACTCATCGTACAGAGAATCAAGATATGTCAGAATGATCGCCATCAAATTCTCTATCGATATGATCTTATCTCGCATAGGGAGTCTCACTGCAGCACCTGCAGTGCATCCATTACCGTATACCGTGCAAAATGCGTTAAAACGTGTTTTTCGGCCATAACTTTTGATCTACTCATCGTACAGAGAATCAAGATATGTCAGAATGATCGCCATCAAATTCTCTATCGATATGATCTTATCTCGCATACGGAGTCTCACTGGAGCACCTACAGTGCATCCATTACCGTATACCGTGCAAAATGCGTCAAAACGCGTTTTTCGGGCATAACTTTTGATCTACTCATCGTACAGAGAATCTAGATATGTCAGAATGATCGCCATCAAATTCTCTATCGATATGATCTTATCTCGCATAGGGAGTCTCACTGGAGCACCAACAGTGCATCCATTACCGACATAGGTGCAAAATGCGTCAAAACGTGTTTTTCGGCCATAACTTTTGATCTACTCTTCGTACAGAGAATCTAGATATGTCATAATGATCGCCATCAAATTCTCTATCGATATGATCTTATCTCGCATAGGGAGTCTCACTGGAGCACCAACAGTGCATCCATTACCGACATAGGTGCAAAATGCGTCAAAACGTGTTTTTCGGCCATAACTTTTGATCTACTCTTCGTACAGAGAATCTAGATATGTCATAATGATCGCCATCAAATTCTCTATCGATATGATCTTATCTCGCATAGGGAGTCTCACTGGAGCACCTACAGTGCATCCATTACCGTATACCGTGCAAAATGCGTTAAAACGTGTTTTTCGGCCATAACTTTTGATCTACTCATCGTACAGAGAATCTAGATATGTCATAATGATCGCCATCAAATTCTCTATCGATATGATCTTATCTCGCATAGGGAGTCTCACTGGAGCACCAACAGTGCATCCATTACCGACATAGGTGCAAAATGCGTCAAAACGTGTTTTTCGGCCATAACTTTTGATCTACTCTTCGTACAGAGAATCTAGATATGTCATAATGATCGCCATCAAATTCTCTATCGATATGATCTTATCTCGCATAGGGAGTCTCACTGGAGCACCAACAGTGCATCCATTACCGACATAGGTGCAAAATGCGTCAAAACGTGTTTTTCGGCCATAACTTTTGATCTACTCTTCGTACAGAGAATCTAGATATGTCATAATGATCGCCATCAAATTCTCTATCGATATGATCTTATCTCGCATAGGGAGTCTCACTGGAGCACCAACAGTGCATCCATTACCGACATAGGTGCAAAATGCGTCAAAACGTGTTTTTCGGCCATAACTTTTGATCTACTCTTCGTACAGAGAATCTAGATATGTCATAATGATCGCCATCAAATTCTCTATCGATATGATCTTATCTCGCATAGGGAGTCTCACTGGAGCACCTACAGTGCATCCATTACCGTATACCGTGCAAAATGCGTCAAAACGTGTTTTTCGGCCATAACTTTTGATCTACTCATCGTACAGAGAATCTAGATATGTCATAATGATCGCCATCAAATTCTCTATCGATATGATCTTATCTCGCATAGGGAGTCTCACTGGAGCACCAACAGTGCATCCATTACCGACATAGGTGCAAAATGCGTCAAAACGTGTTTTTCGGCCATAACTTTTGATCTACTCTTCGTACAGAGAATCTAGATATGTCATAATGATCGCCATCAAATTCTCTATCGATATGATCTTATCTCGCATAGGGAGTCTCACTGCAGCACCTGCAGTGCATCCATTACCGTATACCGTGCAAAATGCGTTAAAACGTGTTTTTCGGCCATAACTTTTGATCTACTCATCGTAC
The DNA here is from genome assembly GCA_964036235.1 of Heterorhabditis bacteriophora. Classification (NCBI taxonomy): domain Eukaryota; kingdom Metazoa; phylum Nematoda; class Chromadorea; order Rhabditida; family Heterorhabditidae; genus Heterorhabditis; species Heterorhabditis bacteriophora. Next base: position 19,128 of record CAXIWP010000039.1, on the reverse strand, counting down.
AGAGAATCAAGATATGTCAGAATGATCGCCATCAAATTCTCTATCGATATGATCTTATCTCGCATACGGAGTCTCACTGGAGCACCTACAGTGCATCCATTACCGTATACCGTGCAAAATGCGTCAAAACGCGTTTTTCGGGCATAACTTTTGATCTACTCATCGTACAGAGAATCTAGATATGTCAGAATGATCGCCATCAAATTCTCTATCGATATGATCTTATCTCGCATAGGGAGTCTCACTGGAGCACCAACAGTGCATCCATTACCGACATAGGTGCAAAATGCGTCAAAACGTGTTTTTCGGCCATAACTTTTGATCTACTCTTCGTACAGAGAATCTAGATATGTCATAATGATCGCCATCAAATTCTCTATCGATATGATCTTATCTCGCATAGGGAGTCTCACTGGAGCACCAACAGTGCATCCATTACCGACATAGGTGCAAAATGCGTCAAAACGTGTTTTTCGGCCATAACTTTTGATCTACTCTTCGTACAGAGAATCTAGATATGTCATAATGATCGCCATCAAATTCTCTATCGATATGATCTTATCTCGCATAGGGAGTCTCACTGGAGCACCTACAGTGCATCCATTACCGTATACCGTGCAAAATGCGTTAAAACGTGTTTTTCGGCCATAACTTTTGATCTACTCATCGTACAGAGAATCTAGATATGTCATAATGATCGCCATCAAATTCTCTATCGATATGATCTTATCTCGCATAGGGAGTCTCACTGGAGCACCAACAGTGCATCCATTACCGACATAGGTGCAAAATGCGTCAAAACGTGTTTTTCGGCCATAACTTTTGATCTACTCTTCGTACAGAGAATCTAGATATGTCATAATGATCGCCATCAAATTCTCTATCGATATGATCTTATCTCGCATAGGGAGTCTCACTGGAGCACCAACAGTGCATCCATTACCGACATAGGTGCAAAATGCGTCAAAACGTGTTTTTCGGCCATAACTTTTGATCTACTCTTCGTACAGAGAATCTAGATATGTCATAATGATCGCCATCAAATTCTCTATCGATATGATCTTATCTCGCATAGGGAGTCTCACTGGAGCACCAACAGTGCATCCATTACCGACATAGGTGCAAAATGCGTCAAAACGTGTTTTTCGGCCATAACTTTTGATCTACTCTTCGTACAGAGAATCTAGATATGTCATAATGATCGCCATCAAATTCTCTATCGATATGATCTTATCTCGCATAGGGAGTCTCACTGGAGCACCTACAGTGCATCCATTACCGTATACCGTGCAAAATGCGTCAAAACGTGTTTTTCGGCCATAACTTTTGATCTACTCATCGTACAGAGAATCTAGATATGTCATAATGATCGCCATCAAATTCTCTATCGATATGATCTTATCTCGCATAGGGAGTCTCACTGGAGCACCAACAGTGCATCCATTACCGACATAGGTGCAAAATGCGTCAAAACGTGTTTTTCGGCCATAACTTTTGATCTACTCTTCGTACAGAGAATCTAGATATGTCATAATGATCGCCATCAAATTCTCTATCGATATGATCTTATCTCGCATAGGGAGTCTCACTGGAGCACCAACAGTGCATCCATTACCGACATAGGTGCAAAATGCGTCAAAACGTGTTTTTCGGCCATAACTTTTGATCTACTCATCGTACAGAGAATCTAGATATGTCATAATGATCGCCATCAAATTCTCTATCGATATGATCTTATCTCGCATAGGGAGTCTCACTGCAGCACCTACAGTGCATCCATTACCGACATAGGTGCAAAATGCGTCAAAACGTGTTTTTCGGGCATAACTTTTGATCTACTCATCGTACAGAGAATCTAGATATGTCATAATGATCGCCATCAAATTCTCTATCGATATGATCTTATCTCGCATAGGGAGTCTCACTGGAGCACCTACAGTGCATCCATTACCGTATACCGTGCAAAATGCGTTAAAACGTGTTTTTCGGCCATAACTTTTGATCTACTCATCGTACAGAGAATCTAGATATGTCATAATGATCGCCATCAAATTCTCTATCGATATGATCTTATCTCGCATAGGGAGTCTCACTGGAGCACCTACAGTGCATCCATTACCGTATACCGTGCAAAATGCGTCAAAACGTGTTTTTCGGCCATAACTTTTGATCTACTCATCGTACAGAGAATCTAGATATGTCATAATGATCGCCATCAAATTCTCTATCGATATGATCTTATCTCGCATAGGGAGTCTCACTGGAGCACCAACAGTGCATCCATTACCGACATAGGTGCAAAATGCGTCAAAACGTGTTTTTCGGCCATAACTTTTGATCTACTCTTCGTACAGAGAATCTAGATATGTCATAATGATCGCCATCAAATTCTCTATCGATATGATCTTATCTCGCATAGGGAGTCTCACTGGAGCACCAACAGTGCATCCATTACCGACATAGGTGCAAAATGCGTCAAAACGTGTTTTTCGGCCATAACTTTTGATCTACTCTTCGTACAGAGAATCTAGATATGTCATAATGATCGCCATCAAATTCTCTATCGATATGATCTTATCTCGCATAGGGAGTCTCACTGGAGCACCTACAGTGCATCCATTACCGACATAGGTGCAAAATGCGTCAAAACGTGTTTTTCGGCCATAACTTTTGATCTACTCATCGTACAGAGAATAGTAGATATGTCATAATGATCGCCATCAAATTCTCTATCGATATGATCTTATCTCGCATAGGGAGTCTCACTGGAGCACCTACAGTGCATCCATTACCGACATAGGTGCAAAATGCGTCAAAACGTGTTTTTCGGGCATAACTTTTGATCTACTCATCGTACAGAGAATCAAGATATGTCAGAATGATCGCCATCAAATTCTCTATCGATATGATCTTATCTCGCATAGGGAGTCTCACTGCAGCACCTGCAGTGCATCCATTACCGTATACCGTGCAAAATGCGTTAAAACGTGTTTTTCGGCCATAACTTTTGATCTACTCATCGTACAGAGAATCAAGATATGTCAGAATGATCGCCATCAAATTCTCTATCGATATGATCTTATCTCGCATACGGAGTCTCACTGGAGCACCTACAGTGCATCCATTACCGTATACCGTGCAAAATGCGTCAAAACGCGTTTTTCGGGCATAACTTTTGATCTACTCATCGTACAGAGAATCTAGATATGTCAGAATGATCGCCATCAAATTCTCTATCGATATGATCTTATCTCGCATAGGGAGTCTCACTGGAGCACCTACAGTGCATCCATTACCGTATACCGTGCAAAATGCATTAAAACGTGTTTTTCGGGCATAACTTTTGATCTACTCGTCGTACAGAGAATCAAGATATGTCAGAATGATCGCCATCAAATTCTCTATCGATATGATCTTATCTCGCATACGGAGTCTCACTGGAGCACCTACAGTGCATCCATTACCGTATACCGTGCAAAATGCGTCAAAACGCGTTTTTCGGGCATAACTTTTGATCTACTCATCGTACAGAGAATCTAGATATGTCAGAATGATCGCCATCAAATTCTCTATCGATATGATCTTATCTCGCATAGGGAGTCTCACTGGAGCACCTACAGTGCATCCATTACCGTATACCGTGCAAAATGCATTAAAACGTGTTTTTCGGGCATAACTTTTGATCTACTCGTCGTACAGAGAATCTAGCTATGCCAGAATGATCGCCATCAAATTCTCTATCGATATGATCTTATCTCGCATAGGGAGTCTCACTGGAGCACCTACAGTGCATCCATTACCGTATACCGTGCAAAATGCGTCAAAACGTGTTTTTCGGCCATAACTTTTGATCTACTCATCGTACAGAGAATCTAGATATGTCAGAATGATCGCCATCAAATTCTCTATCGATATGATCTTATCTCGCATAGGGAGTCTCACTGGAGCACCTACAGTGCATCCATTACCGTATACCGTGCAAAATGCATTAAAACGTGTTTTTCGGGCATAACTTTTGATCTACTCGTCGTACAGAGAATCTAGCTATGCCAGAATGATCGCCATCAAATTCTCTATCGATATGATCTTATCTCGCATAGGGAGTCTCACTGGAGCACCTACAGTGCATCCATTACCGACATAGGTGCAAAATGCGTCAAAACGTGTTTTTCGGGCATAACTTTTGATCTACTCATCGTACAGAGAATCTAGATATGTCAGAATGATCGCCATCAAATTCTCTATCGATATGATCTTATCTCGCATAGGGAGTCTCACTGGAGCACCTACAGTGCATCCATTACCGTATACCGTGCAAAATGCGTTAAAACGTGTTTTTCGGCCATAACTTTTGATCTACTCATCGTACAGAGAATCAAGATATGTCAGAATGATCGCCATCAAATTCTCTATCGATATGATCTTATCTCGCATACGGAGTCTCACTGGAGCACCTACAGTGCATCCATTACCGTATACCGTGCAAAATGCGTCAAAACGCGTTTTTCGGGCATAACTTTTGATCTACTCATCGTACAGAGAATCTAGATATGTCAGAATGATCGCCATCAAATTCTCTATCGATATGATCTTATCTCGCATAGGGAGTCTCACTGCAGCACCTGCAGTGCATCCATTACCGTATACCGTGCAAAATGCGTCAAAACGCGTTTTTCGGGCATAACTTTTGATCTACTCATCGTACAGAGAATCTAGATATGTCAGAATGATCGCCATCAAATTCTCTATCGATATGATCTTATCTCGCATAGGGAGTCTCACTGGAGCACCTACAGTGCATCCATTACCGTATACCGTGCAAAATGCATTAAAACGTGTTTTTCGGGCATAACTTTTGATCTACTCGTCGTACAGAGAATCTAGCTATGCCAGAATGATCGCCATCAAATTCTCTATCGATATGATCTTATCTCGCATAGGGAGTCTCACTGGAGCACCTACAGTGCATCCATTACCGACATAGGTGCAAAATGCGTCAAAACGTGTTTTTCGGGCATAACTTTTGATCTACTCATCGTACAGAGAATCTAGATATGTCAGAATGATCGCCATCAAATTCTCTATCGATATGATCTTATCTCGCATAGGGAGTCTCACTGGAGCACCTACAGTGCATCCATTACCGTATACCGTGCAAAATGCGTTAAAACGTGTTTTTCGGCCATAACTTTTGATCTACTCATCGTACAGAGAATCAAGATATGTCAGAATGATCGCCATCAAATTCTCTATCGATATGATCTTATCTCGCATACGGAGTCTCACTGGAGCACCTACAGTGCATCCATTACCGTATACCGTGCAAAATGCGTCAAAACGCGTTTTTCGGGCATAACTTTTGATCTACTCATCGTACAGAGAATCTAGATATGTCAGAATGATCGCCATCAAATTCTCTATCGATATGATCTTATCTCGCATAGGGAGTCTCACTGGAGCACCTACAGTGCATCCATTACCGTATACCGTGCAAAATGCATTAAAACGTGTTTTTCGGGCATAACTTTTGATCTACTCGTCGTACAGAGAATCTAGCTATGCCAGAATGATCGCCATCAAATTCTCTATCGATATGATCTTATCTCGCATAGGGAGTCTCACTGGAGCACCTACAGTGCATCCATTACCGACATAGGTGCAAAATGCGTCAAAACGTGTTTTTCGGGCATAACTTTTGATCTACTCATCGTACAGAGAATCTAGATATGTCAGAATGATCGCCATCAAATTCTCTATCGATATGATCTTATCTCGCATAGGGAGTCTCACTGGAGCACCTACAGTGCATCCATTACCGTATACCGTGCAAAATGCGTCAAAACGCGTTTTTCGGGCATAACTTTTGATCTACTCATCGTACAGAGAATCTAGATATGTCAGAATGATCGCCATCAAATTCTCTATCGATATGATCTTATCTCGCATAGGGAGTCTCACTGCAGCACCTACAGTGCATCCATTACCGACATAGGTGCAAAATGCGTCAAAACGTGTTTTTCGGCCATAACTTTTGATCTACTCATCGTACAGAGAATCTAGATATGTCAGAATGATCGCCATCAAATTCTCTATCGATATGATCTTATCTCGCATAGGGAGTCTCACTGGAGCACCTACAGTGCATCCATTACCGTATACCGTGCAAAATGCGTCAAAACGCGTTTTTCGGGCATAACTTTTGATCTACTCATCGTACAGAGAATCTAGATATGTCAGAATGATCGCCATCAAATTCTCTATCGATATGATCTTATCTCGCATAGGGAGTCTCACTGCAGCACCTACAGTGCATCCATTACCGACATAGGTGCAAAATGCGTCAAAACGTGTTTTTCGGGCATAACTTTTGATCTACTCATCGTACAGAGAATCTAGATATGTCAGAATGATCGCCATCAAATTCTCTATCGATATGATCTTATCTCGCATAGGGAGTCTCACTGCAGCACCTGCAGTGCATCCATTACCGTATACCGTGCAAAATGCGTCAAAACGCGTTTTTCGGGCATAACTTTTGATCTACTCATCGTACAGAGAATCTAGATATGTCAGAATGATCGCCATCAAATTCTCTATCGATATGATCTTATCTCGCATAGGGAGTCTCACTGGAGCACCTACAGTGCATCCATTACCGTATACCGTGCAAAATGCATTAAAACGTGTTTTTCGGGCATAACTTTTGATCTACTCGTCGTACAGAGAATCTAGCTATGCCAGAATGATCGCCATCAAATTCTCTATCGATATGATCTTATCTCGCATAGGGAGTCTCACTGGAGCACCTACAGTGCATCCATTACCGTATACCGTGCAAAATGCGTCAAAACGTGTTTTTCGGCCATAACTTTTGATCTACTCATCGTACAGAGAATCTAGATATGTCAGAATGATCGCCATCAAATTCTCTATCGATATGATCTTATCTCGCATAGGGAGTCTCACTGGAGCACCTACAGTGCATCCATTACCGTATACCGTGCAAAATGCATTAAAACGTGTTTTTCGGGCATAACTTTTGATCTACTCGTCGTACAGAGAATCTAGCTATGCCAGAATGATCGCCATCAAATTCTCTATCGATATGATCTTATCTCGCATAGGGAGTCTCACTGGAGCACCTACAGTGCATCCATTACCGACATAGGTGCAAAATGCGTCAAAACGTGTTTTTCGGGCATAACTTTTGATCTACTCATCGTACAGAGAATCTAGATATGTCAGAATGATCGCCATCAAATTCTCTATCGATATGATCTTATCTCGCATAGGGAGTCTCACTGGAGCACCTACAGTGCATCCATTACCGTATACCGTGCAAAATGCGTTAAAACGTGTTTTTCGGCCATAACTTTTGATCTACTCATCGTACAGAGAATCAAGATATGTCAGAATGATCGCCATCAAATTCTCTATCGATATGATCTTATCTCGCATACGGAGTCTCACTGGAGCACCTACAGTGCATCCATTACCGTATACCGTGCAAAATGCGTCAAAACGCGTTTTTCGGGCATAACTTTTGATCTACTCATCGTACAGAGAATCTAGATATGTCAGAATGATCGCCATCAAATTCTCTATCGATATGATCTTATCTCGCATAGGGAGTCTCACTGCAGCACCTGCAGTGCATCCATTACCGTATACCGTGCAAAATGCGTCAAAACGCGTTTTTCGGGCATAACTTTTGATCTACTCATCGTACAGAGAATCTAGATATGTCAGAATGATCGCCATCAAATTCTCTATCGATATGATCTTATCTCGCATAGGGAGTCTCACTGGAGCACCTACAGTGCATCCATTACCGTATACCGTGCAAAATGCATTAAAACGTGTTTTTCGGGCATAACTTTTGATCTACTCGTCGTACAGAGAATCTAGCTATGCCAGAATGATCGCCATCAAATTCTCTATCGATATGATCTTATCTCGCATAGGGAGTCTCACTGGAGCACCTACAGTGCATCCATTACCGACATAGGTGCAAAATGCGTCAAAACGTGTTTTTCGGGCATAACTTTTGATCTACTCATCGTACAGAGAATCTAGATATGTCAGAATGATCGCCATCAAATTCTCTATCGATATGATCTTATCTCGCATAGGGAGTCTCACTGGAGCACCTACAGTGCATCCATTACCGTATACCGTGCAAAATGCGTTAAAACGTGTTTTTCGGCCATAACTTTTGATCTACTCATCGTACAGAGAATCAAGATATGTCAGAATGATCGCCATCAAATTCTCTATCGATATGATCTTATCTCGCATACGGAGTCTCACTGGAGCACCTACAGTGCATCCATTACCGTATACCGTGCAAAATGCGTCAAAACGCGTTTTTCGGGCATAACTTTTGATCTACTCATCGTACAGAGAATCTAGATATGTCAGAATGATCGCCATCAAATTCTCTATCGATATGATCTTATCTCGCATAGGGAGTCTCACTGGAGCACCTACAGTGCATCCATTACCGTATACCGTGCAAAATGCATTAAAACGTGTTTTTCGGGCATAACTTTTGATCTACTCGTCGTACAGAGAATCTAGCTATGCCAGAATGATCGCCATCAAATTCTCTATCGATATGATCTTATCTCGCATAGGGAGTCTCACTGGAGCACCTACAGTGCATCCATTACCGACATAGGTGCAAAATGCGTCAAAACGTGTTTTTCGGGCATAACTTTTGATCTACTCATCGTACAGAGAATCTAGATATGTCAGAATGATCGCCATCAAATTCTCTATCGATATGATCTTATCTCGCATAGGGAGTCTCACTGGAGCACCTACAGTGCATCCATTACCGTATACCGTGCAAAATGCGTCAAAACGCGTTTTTCGGGCATAACTTTTGATCTACTCATCGTACAGAGAATCTAGATATGTCAGAATGATCGCCATCAAATTCTCTATCGATATGATCTTACCTCGCATAGGGAGTCTCACTGGAGCACCTACAGTGCATCCATTACCGTATACCGTGCAAAATGCGTTAAAACGTGTTTTTCGGCCATAACTTTTGATCTACTCATCGTACAGAGAATCAAGATATGTCAGAATGATCGCCATCAAATTCTCTATCGATATGATCTTATCTCGCATACGGAGTCTCACTGGAGCACCTACAGTGCATCCATTACCGTATACCGTGCAAAATGCGTCAAAACGCGTTTTTCGGGCATAACTTTTGATCTACTCGTCGTACAGAGAATCTAGCTATGCCAGAATGATCGCCATCAAATTCTCTATCGATATGATCTTATCTCGCATAGGGAGTCTCACTGGAGCACCTACAGTGCATCCATTACCGACATAGGTGCAAAATGCGTCAAAACGTGTTTTTCGGGCATAACTTTTGATCTACTCATCGTACAGAGAATCTAGATATGTCAGAATGATCGCCATCAAATTCTCTATCGATATGATCTTATCTCGCATAGGGAGTCTCACTGGAGCACCTACAGTGCATCCATTACCGTATACCGTGCAAAATGCGTCAAAACGCGTTTTTCGGGCATAACTTTTGATCTACTCATCGTACAGAGAATCTAGATATGTCAGAATGATCGCCATCAAATTCTCTATCGATATGATCTTATCTCGCATAGGGAGTCTCACTGCAGCACCTGCAGTGCATCCATTACCGTATACCGTGCAAAATGCGTCAAAACGCGTTTTTCGGGCATAACTTTTGATCTACTCATCGTACAGAGAATCTAGATATGTCAGAATGATCGCCATCAAATTCTCTATCGATATGATCTTATCTCGCATAGGGAGTCTCACTGCAGCACCTACAGTGCATCCATTACCGTATACCGTGCAAAATGCGTCAAAACGTGTTTTTCGGCCATAACTTTTGATCTACTCATCGTACAGAGAATCTAGATATGTCAGAATGATCGCCATCAAATTCTCTATCGATATGATCTTATCTCGCATACGGAGTCTCACTGGAGCACCTACAGTGCATCCATTACCGTATACCGTGCAAAATGCGTCAAAACGCGTTTTTCGGGCATAACTTTTGATCTACTCATCGTACAGAGAATCTAGATATGTCAGAATGATCGCCATCAAATTCTCTATCGATATGATCTTATCTCGCATACGGAGTCTCACTGGAGCACCTACAGTGCATCCATTACCGTATACCGTGCAAAATGCGTCAAAACGCGTTTTTCGGGCATAACTTTTGATCTACTCATCGTACAGAGAATCTAGATATGTCAGAATGATCGCCATCAAATTCTCTATCGATATGATCTTATCTCGCATAGGGAGTCTCACTGCAGCACCTGCAGTGCATCCATTACCGTATACCGTGCAAAATGCGTCAAAACGCGTTTTTCGGGCATAACTTTTGATCTACTCATCGTACAGAGAATCTAGATATGTCAGAATGATCGCCATCAAATTCTCTATCGATATGATCTTATCTCGCATAGGGAGTCTCACTGCAGCACCTACAGTGCATCCATTACCGTATACCGTGCAAAATGCGTCAAAACGTGTTTTTCGGCCATAACTTTTGATCTACTCATCGTACAGAGAATCTAGATATGTCAGAATGATCGCCATCAAATTCTCTATCGATATGATCTTATCTCGCATAGGGAGTCTCACTGGAGCACCAACAGTGCATCCATTACCGACATAGGTGCAAAATGCGTCAAAACGTGTTTTTCGGCCATAACTTTTGATCTACTCTTCGTACAGAGAATCTAGATATGTCATAATGATCGCCATCAAATTCTCTATCGATATGATCTTATCTCGCATAGGGAGTCTCACTGGAGCACCAACAGTGCATCCATTACCGACATAGGTGCAAAATGCGTCAAAACGTGTTTTTCGGCCATAACTTTTGATCTACTCTTCGTACAGAGAATCTAGATATGTCATAATGATCGCCATCAAATTCTCTATCGATATGATCTTATCTCGCATAGGGAGTCTCACTGGAGCACCTACAGTGCATCCATTACCGACATAGGTGCAAAATGCGTCAAAACGTGTTTTTCGGCCATAACTTTTGATCTACTCATCGTACAGAGAATAGTAGATATGTCATAATGATCGCCATCAAATTCTCTATCGATATGATCTTATCTCGCATAGGGAGTCTCACTGGAGCACCTACAGTGCATCCATTACCGACATAGGTGCAAAATGCGTCAAAACGTGTTTTTCGGGCATAACTTTTGATCTACTCATCGTACAGAGAATCAAGATATGTCAGAATGATCGCCATCAAATTCTCTATCGATATGATCTTATCTCGCATAGGGAGTCTCACTGCAGCACCTGCAGTGCATCCATTACCGTATACCGTGCAAAATGCGTTAAAACGTGTTTTTCGGCCATAACTTTTGATCTACTCATCGTACAGAGAATCAAGATATGTCAGAATGATCGCCATCAAATTCTCTATCGATATGATCTTATCTCGCATACGGAGTCTCACTGGAGCACCTACAGTGCATCCATTACCGTATACCGTGCAAAATGCGTCAAAACGCGTTTTTCGGGCATAACTTTTGATCTACTCATCGTACAGAGAATCTAGATATGTCAGAATGATCGCCATCAAATTCTCTATCGATATGATCTTATCTCGCATAGGGAGTCTCACTGGAGCACCTACAGTGCATCCATTACCGTATACCGTGCAAAATGCATTAAAACGTGTTTTTCGGGCATAACTTTTGATCTACTCGTCGTACAGAGAATCTAGCTATGCCAGAATGATCGCCATCAAATTCTCTATCGATATGATCTTATCTCGCATAGGGAGTCTCACTGGAGCACCTACAGTGCATCCATTACCGTATACCGTGCAAAATGCGTCAAAACGTGTTTTTCGGCCATAACTTTTGATCTACTCATCGTACAGAGAATCTAGATATGTCAGAATGATCGCCATCAAATTCTCTATCGATATGATCTTATCTCGCATAGGGAGTCTCACTGGAGCACCTACAGTGCATCCATTACCGTATACCGTGCAAAATGCATTAAAACGTGTTTTTCGGGCATAACTTTTGATCTACTCGTCGTACAGAGAATCTAGCTATGCCAGAATGATCGCCATCAAATTCTCTATCGATATGATCTTATCTCGCATAGGGAGTCTCACTGGAGCACCTACAGTGCATCCATTACCGACATAGGTGCAAAATGCGTCAAAACGTGTTTTTCGGGCATAACTTTTGATCTACTCATCGTACAGAGAATCTAGATATGTCAGAATGATCGCCATCAAATTCTCTATCGATATGATCTTATCTCGCATAGGGAGTCTCACTGGAGCACCTACAGTGCATCCATTACCGTATACCGTGCAAAATGCGTTAAAACGTGTTTTTCGGCCATAACTTTTGATCTACTCATCGTACAGAGAATCAAGATATGTCAGAATGATCGCCATCAAATTCTCTATCGATATGATCTTATCTCGCATACGGAGTCTCACTGGAGCACCTACAGTGCATCCATTACCGTATACCGTGCAAAATGCGTCAAAACGCGTTTTTCGGGCATAACTTTTGATCTACTCATCGTACAGAGAATCTAGATATGTCAGAATGATCGCCATCAAATTCTCTATCGATATGATCTTATCTCGCATAGGGAGTCTCACTGGAGCACCTACAGTGCATCCATTACCGTATACCGTGCAAAATGCATTAAAACGTGTTTTTCGGGCATAACTTTTGATCTACTCGTCGTACAGAGAATCTAGCTATGCCAGAATGATCGCCATCAAATTCTCTATCGATATGATCTTATCTCGCATAGGGAGTCTCACTGGAGCACCTACAGTGCATCCATTACCGACATAGGTGCAAAATGCGTCAAAACGTGTTTTTCGGGCATAACTTTTGATCTACTCATCGTACAGAGAATCTAGATATGTCAGAATGATCGCCATCAAATTCTCTATCGATATGATCTTATCTCGCATAGGGAGTCTCACTGGAGCACCTACAGTGCATCCATTACCGTATACCGTGCAAAATGCGTCAAAACGCGTTTTTCGGGCATAACTTTTGATCTACTCATCGTACAGAGAATCTAGATATGTCAGAATGATCGCCATCAAATTCTCTATCGATATGATCTTATCTCGCATAGGGAGTCTCACTGCAGCACCTGCAGTGCATCCATTACCGTATACCGTGCAAAATGCGTCAAAACGCGTTTTTCGGGCATAACTTTTGATCTACTCATCGTACAGAGAATCTAGATATGTCAGAATGATCGCCATCAAATTCTCTATCGATATGATCTTATCTCGCATAGGGAGTCTCACTGGAGCACCTACAGTGCATCCATTACCGTATACCGTGCAAAATGCATTAAAACGTGTTTTTCGGGCATAACTTTTGATCTACTCGTCGTACAGAGAATCTAGATATGTCAGAATGATCGCCATCAAATTCTCTATCGATATGATCTTATCTCGCATAGGGAGTCTCACTGGAGCACCTACAGTGCATCCATTACCGTATACCGTGCAAAATGCATTAAAACGTGTTTTTCGGGCATAACTTTTGATCTACTCGTCGTACAGAGAATCTAGCTATGCCAGAATGATCGCCATCAAATTCTCTATCGATATGATCTTATCTCGCATAGGGAGTCTCACTGGAGCACCTACAGTGCATCCATTACCGACATAGGTGCAAAATGCGTCAAAACGTGTTTTTCGGGCATAACTTTTGATCTACTCATCGTACAGAGAATCTAGATATGTCAGAATGATCGCCATCAAATTCTCTATCGATATGATCTTATCTCGCATAGGGAGTCTCACTGGAGCACCTACAGTGCATCCATTACCGTATACCGTGCAAAATGCATTAAAACGTGTTTTTCGGGCATAACTTTTGATCTACTCGTCGTACAGAGAATCTAGCTATGCCAGAATGATCGCCATCAAATTCTCTATCGATATGATCTTATCTCGCATAGGGAGTCTCACTGGAGCACCTACAGTGCATCCATTACCGTATACCGTGCAAAATGCGTCAAAACGCGTTTTTCGGGCATAACTTTTGATCTACTCATCGTACTGAGAATCTAGATATGTCAGAATGATCGCCATCAAATTCTCTATCGATATGATCTTATCTCGCATAGGGAGTCTCACTGGAGCACCTACAGTGCATCCATTACCGACATAGGTGCAAAATGCGTCAAAACGTGTTTTTCGGGCATAACTTTTGATCTACTCATCGTACTGAGAATCTAGATATGTCAGAATGATCGCCATCAAATTCTCTATCGATATGATCTTATCTCGCATAGGGAGTCTCACTGCAGCACCTGCAGTGCATCCATTACCGTATACCGTGCAAAATGCGTCAAAACGCGTTTTTCGGGCATAACTTTTGATCTACTCATCGTACAGAGAATCTAGATATGTCAGAATGATCGCCATCAAATTCTCTATCGATATGATCTTATCTCGCATAGGGAGTCTCACTGGAGCACCTACAGTGCATCCATTACCGTATACCGTGCAAAATGCATTAAAACGTGTTTTTCGGGCATAACTTTTGATCTACTCGTCGTACAGAGAATCTAGATATGTCAGAATGATCGCCATCAAATTCTCTATCGATATGATCTTATCTCGCATAGGGAGTCTCACTGGAGCACCTACAGTGCATCCATTACCGTATACCGTGCAAAATGCATTAAAACGTGTTTTTCGGGCATAACTTTTGATCTACTCGTCGTACAGAGAATCTAGCTATGCCAGAATGATCGCCATCAAATTCTCTATCGATATGATCTTATCTCGCATAGGGAGTCTCACTGGAGCACCTACAGTGCATCCATTACCGACATAGGTGCAAAATGCGTCAAAACGTGTTTTTCGGGCATAACTTTTGATCTACTCATCGTACAGAGAATCTAGATATGTCAGAATGATCGCCATCAAATTCTCTATCGATATGATCTTATCTCGCATAGGGAGTCTCACTGGAGCACCTACAGTGCATCCATTACCGTATACCGTGCAAAATGCGTCAAAACGCGTTTTTCGGGCATAACTTTTGATCTACTCATCGTACTGAGAATCTAGATATGTCAGAATGATCGCCATCAAATTCTCTATCGATATGATCTTATCTCGCATAGGGAGTCTCACTGGAGCACCTACAGTGCATCCATTACCGACATAGGTGCAAAATGCGTCAAAACGTGTTTTTCGGGCATAACTTTTGATCTACTCATCGTACTGAGAATCTAGATATGTCAGAATGATCGCCATCAAATTCTCTATCGATATGATCTTATCTCGCATAGGGAGTCTCACTGCAGCACCTGCAGTGCATCCATTACCGTATACCGTGCAAAATGCGTCAAAACGCGTTTTTCGGGCATAACTTTTGATCTACTCATCGTACAGAGAATCTAGATATGTCAGAATGATCGCCATCAAATTCTCTATCGATATGATCTTATCTCGCATAGGGAGTCTCACTGGAGCACCTACAGTGCATCCATTACCGTATACCGTGCAAAATGCATTAAAACGTGTTTTTCGGGCATAACTTTTGATCTACTCATCGTACTGAGAATCTAGATATGTCAGAATGATCGCCATCAAATTCTCTATCGATATGATCTTATCTCGCATAGGGAGTCTCACTGGAGCACCTACAGTGCATCCATTACCGTATACCGTGCAAAATGCATTAAAACGTGTTTTTCGGGCATAACTTTTGATCTACTCATCGTACAGAGAATCTAGATATGTCATAATGATCGCCATCAAATTCTCTATCGATATGATCTTATCTCGCATAGGGAGTCTCACTGGAGCACCAACAGTGCATCCATTACCGTATACCGTGCAAAATGCGTCAAAACGCGTTTTTCGGGCATAACTTTTGATCTACTCATCGTACAGAGAATCTAGATATGTCAGAATGATCGCCATCAAATTCTCTATCGATATGATCTTATCTCGCATAGGGAGTCTCACTGGAGCACCTACAGTGCATCCATTACCGTATACCGTGCAAAATGCATTAAAACGTGTTTTTCGGGCATAACTTTTGATCTACTCGTCGTACAGAGAATCTAGCTATGCCAGAATGATCGCCATCAAATTCTCTATCGATATGATCTTATCTCGCATAGGGAGTCTCACTGGAGCACCTACAGTGCATCCATTACCGACATAGGTGCAAAATGCGTCAAAACGTGTTTTTCGGGCATAACTTTTGATCTACTCATCGTACAGAGAATCTAGATATGTCAGAATGATCGCCATCAAATTCTCTATCGATATGATCTTATCTCGCATAGGGAGTCTCACTGGAGCACCTACAGTGCATCCATTACCGTATACCGTGCAAAATGCGTTAAAACGTGTTTTTCGGCCATAACTTTTGATCTACTCATCGTACAGAGAATCAAGATATGTCAGAATGATCGCCATCAAATTCTCTATCGATATGATCTTATCTCGCATACGGAGTCTCACTGGAGCACCTACAGTGCATCCATTACCGTATACCGTGCAAAATGCGTCAAAACGCGTTTTTCGGGCATAACTTTTGATCTACTCATCGTACAGAGAATCTAGATATGTCAGAATGATCGCCATCAAATTCTCTATCGATATGATCTTATCTCGCATAGGGAGTCTCACTGCAGCACCTGCAGTGCATCCATTACCGTATACCGTGCAAAATGCGTCAAAACGCGTTTTTCGGGCATAACTTTTGATCTACTCATCGTACAGAGAATCTAGATATGTCAGAATGATCGCCATCAAATTCTCTATCGATATGATCTTATCTCGCATAGGGAGTCTCACTGCAGCACCTACAGTGCATCCATTACCGTATACCGTGCAAAATGCGTCAAAACGTGTTTTTCGGCCATAACTTTTGATCTACTCATCGTACAGAGAATCTAGATATGTCAGAATGATCGCCATCAAATTCTCTATCGATATGATCTTATCTCGCATAGGGAGTCTCACTGCAGCACCTGCAGTGCATCCATTACCGTATACCGTGCAAAATGCGTCAAAACGCGTTTTTCGGGCATAACTTTTGATCTACTCATCGTACAGAGAATCTAGATATGTCAGAATGATCGCCATCAAATTCTCTATCGATATGATCTTATCTCGCATAGGGAGTCTCACTGGAGCACCTACAGTGCATCCATTACCGTATACCGTGCAAAATGCATTAAAACGTGTTTTTCGGGCATAACTTTTGATCTACTCGTCGTACAGAGAATCTAGCTATGCCAGAATGATCGCCATCAAATTCTCTATCGATATGATCTTATCTCGCATAGGGAGTCTCACTGGAGCACCTACAGTGCATCCATTACCGACATAGGTGCAAAATGCGTCAAAACGTGTTTTTCGGGCATAACTTTTGATCTACTCATCGTACAGAGAATCTAGATATGTCAGAATGATCGCCATCAAATTCTCTATCGATATGATCTTATCTCGCATAGGGAGTCTCACTGGAGCACCTACAGTGCATCCATTACCGTATACCGTGCAAAATGCGTTAAAACGTGTTTTTCGGCCATAACTTTTGATCTACTCATCGTACAGAGAATCAAGATATGTCAGAATGATCGCCATCAAATTCTCTATCGATATGATCTTATCTCGCATACGGAGTCTCACTGGAGCACCTACAGTGCATCCATTACCGTATACCGTGCAAAATGCGTCAAAACGCGTTTTTCGGGCATAACTTTTGATCTACTCATCGTACAGAGAATCTAGATATGTCAGAATGATCGCCATCAAATTCTCTATCGATATGATCTTATCTCGCATAGGGAGTCTCACTGCAGCACCTGCAGTGCATCCATTACCGTATACCGTGCAAAATGCGTCAAAACGCGTTTTTCGGGCATAACTTTTGATCTACTCATCGTACAGAGAATCTAGATATGTCAGAATGATCGCCATCAAATTCTCTATCGATATGATCTTATCTCGCATAGGGAGTCTCACTGCAGCACCTACAGTGCATCCATTACCGTATACCGTGCAAAATGCGTCAAAACGTGTTTTTCGGCCATAACTTTTGATCTACTCATCGTACAGAGAATCTAGATATGTCAGAATGATCGCCATCAAATTCTCTATCGATATGATCTTATCTCGCATAGGGAGTCTCACTGGAGCACCTACAGTGCATCCATTACCGACATAGGTGCAAAATGCGTCAAAACGTGTTTTTCGGGCATAACTTTTGATCTACTCATCGTACTGAGAATCTAGATATGTCAGAATGATCGCCATCAAATTCTCTATCGATATGATCTTATCTCGCATAGGGAGTCTCACTGGAGCACCTACAGTGCATCCATTACCGTATACCGTGCAAAATGCATTAAAACGTGTTTTTCGGGCATAACTTTTGATCTACTCGTCGTACAGAGAATCTAGATATGTCAGAATGATCGCCATCAAATTCTCTATCGATATGATCTTATCTCGCATAGGGAGTCTCACTGGAGCACCTACAGTGCATCCATTACCGTATACCGTGCAAAATGCGTCAAAACGTGTTTTTCGGCCATAACTTTTGATCTACTCATCGTACAGAGAATCTAGATATGTCAGAATGATCGCCATCAAATTCTCTATCGATATGATCTTATCTCGCATAGGGAGTCTCACTGGAGCACCTACAGTGCATCCATTACCGACATAGGTGCAAAATGCGTCAAAACGTGTTTTTCGGGCATAACTTTTGATCTACTCATCGTACTGAGAATCTAGATATGTCAGAATGATCGCCATCAAATTCTCTATCGATATGATCTTATCTCGCATAGGGAGTCTCACTGCAGCACCTGCAGTGCATCCATTACCGTATACCGTGCAAAATGCGTCAAAACGCGTTTTTCGGGCATAACTTTTGATCTACTCATCGTACAGAGAATCTAGATATGTCAGAATGATCGCCATCAAATTCTCTATCGATATGATCTTATCTCGCATAGGGAGTCTCACTGGAGCACCTACAGTGCATCCATTACCGTATACCGTGCAAAATGCATTAAAACGTGTTTTTCGGG
>CAXIWP010000038.1:0-50476 GCA_964036235.1 Heterorhabditis bacteriophora | reverse complement strand
CACAAGTTATAGCCGAAAAACGCATATTTTTGCTGTATATGCAAATTACACGGTATTTATTTCATTCCAGGTGCTAGTACATATACAGTTAGTAGTGAAAGCTACTACCAGATAGAGAATTTCACGGCGAACATTTCTGTTTTTGTTAAATTCAAATCGGATGCGTAGATCACAAGTTATAGCCGAAAAACGCATATTTTTGCTGTATATGCAAATTACACGGTATTTATTTCATTCCAGGTGCTAGTAAATATACAGTTAGTAGTGAAAGCTACTACCGGATAGAGAATTTCACGGCGAACATTTCTGTTTTTGTTAAATTCAAATCGGATGCGTAGATCACAAGTTATAGCCGAAAAACGCATATTTTTGCTGTATATGCAAATTACACGGTATTTATTTCATTCCAGGTGCTAGTAAATATACAGTTAGTAGTGAAAGCTACTACCGGATAGAGAATTTCACGGCGAACATTTCTGTTTTTGTTAAATTCAAATCGGATGCGTAGATCACAAGTTATAGCCGAAAAACGCATATTTTTGCTGTATATGCAAATTACACGGTATTTATTTCATTCCAGGTGCTAGTAAATATACAGTTAGTAGTGAAAGCTACTACCGGATAGAGAATTTCACGGCGAACATTTCTGTTTTTGTTAAATTCAAATCGGATGCGTAGATCACAAGTTATAGCCGAAAAACGCATATTTTTGCTGTATATGCAAATTACACGGTATTTATTTCATTCCAGGTGCTAGTACATATACAGTTAGTAGTGAAAGCTACTACCAGATAGAGAATTTCACGGCGAACATTTCTGTTTTTGTTAAATTCAAATCGGATGCGTAGATCACAAGTTATAGCCGAAAAACGCATATTTTTGCTGTATATGCAAATTACACGGTATTTATTTCATTCTAGGTGCTAGTAAATATACAGTTAGTAGTGAAAGCTACTACCGGATAGAGAATTTCACGGCGAACATTTCTGTTTTTGTTAAATTCAAATCGGATGCGTAGATCACAAGTTATAGCCGAAAAACGCATATTTTTGCTGTATATGCAAATTACACGGTATTTATTTCATTCCAGGTGCTAGTAAATATACAGTTAGTAGTGAAAGCTACTACCGGATAGAGAATTTCACGGCGAACATTTCTGTTTTTGTTAAATTCAAATCGGATGCGTAGATCACAAGTTATAGCCGAAAAACGCATATTTTTGCTGTATATGCAAATTACACGGTATTTATTTCATTCCAGGTGCTAGTAAATATACAGTTAGTAGTGAAAGCTACTACCGGATAGAGAATTTCACGGCGAACATTTCTGTTTTTGTTAAATTCAAATCGGATGCGTAGATCACAAGTTATAGCCGAAAAACGCATATTTTTGCTGTATATGCAAATTACACGGTATTTATTTCATTCCAGGTGCTACTACATATACAGTTAGTAGTGAAAGCTACTACCGGATAGAGAATTTCACGGCGAACATTTCTGTTTTTGTTAAATTCAAATCGGATGCGTAGATCACAAGTTATAGCCGAAAAACGCATATTTTTGCTGTATATGCAAATTACACGGTATTTATTTCATTCCAGGTGCTAGTACATATACAGTTAGTAGTGAAAGCTACTACCGGATAGAGAATTTCACGGCGAACATTTCTGTTTTTGTTAAATTCAAATCGGATGCGTAGATCACAAGTTATAGCCGAAAAACGCATATTTTTGCTGTATATGCAAATTACACGGTATTTATTTCATTCCAGGTGCTAGTAAATATACAGTTAGTAGTGAAAGCTACTACCGGATAGAGAATTTCACGGCGAACATTTCTGTTTTTGTTAAATTCAAATCGGATGCGTAGATCACAAGTTATAGCCGAAAAACGCATATTTTTGCTGTATATGCAAATTACACGGTATTTATTTCATTCCAGGTGCTAGTAAATATACAGTTAGTAGTGAAAGCTACTACCAGATAGAGAATTTCACGGCGAACATTTCTGTTTTTGTTAAATTCAAATCGGATGCGTAGATCACAAGTTATAGCCGAAAAACGCATATTTTTGCTGTATATGCAAATTACACGGTATTTATTTCATTCCAGGTGCTAGTAAATATACAGTTAGTAGTGAAAGCTACTACCGGATAGAGAATTTCACGGCGAACATTTCTGTTTTTGTTAAATTCAAATCGGATGCGTAGATCACAAGTTATAGCCGAAAAACGCATATTTTTGCTGTATATGCAAATTACACGGTATTTATTTCATTCCAGGTGCTAGTACATATACAGTTAGTAGTGAAAGCTACTACCAGATAGAGAATTTCACGGCGAACATTTCTGTTTTTGTTAAATTCAAATCGGATGCGTAGATCACAAGTTATAGCCGAAAAACGCATATTTTTGCTGTATATGCAAATTACACGGTATTTATTTCATTCCAGGTGCTAGTAAATATACAGTTAGTAGTGAAAGCTACTACCGGATAGAGAATTTCACGGCGAACATTTCTGTTTTTGTTAAATTCAAATCGGATGCGTAGATCACAAGTTATAGCCGAAAAACGCATATTTTTGCTGTATATGCAAATTACACGGTATTTATTTCATTCCAGGTGCTAGTACATATACAGTTAGTAGTGAAAGCTACTACCAGATAGAGAATTTCACGGCGAACATTTCTGTTTTTGTTAAATTCAAATCGGATGCGTAGATCACAAGTTATAGCCGAAAAACGCATATTTTTGCTGTATATGCAAATTACACGGTATTTATTTCATTCCAGGTGCTAGTAAATATACAGTTAGTAGTGAAAGCTACTACCGGATAGGGAATTTCACGGCGAACATTTCTGTTTTTGTTAAATTCAAATCGGATGCGTAGATCACAAGTTATAGCCGAAAAACGCATATTTTTGCTGTATATGCAAATTACACGGTATTTATTTCATTCCAGGTGCTACTACATATACAGTTAGTAGTGAAAGCTACTACCGGATAGAGAATTTCACGGCGAACATTTCTGTTTTTGTTAAATTCAAATCGGATGCGTAGATCACAAGTTATAGCCGAAAAACGCATATTTTTGCTGTATATGCAAATTACACGGTATTTATTTCATTCCAGGTGCTAGTACATATACAGTTAGTAGTGAAAGCTACTACCGGATAGAGAATTTCACGGCGAACATTTCTGTTTTTGTTAAATTCAAATCGGATGCGTAGATCACAAGTTATAGCCGAAAAACGCATATTTTTGCTGTATATGCAAATTACACGGTATTTATTTCATTCCAGGTGCTAGTAAATATACAGTTAGTAGTGAAAGCTACTACCGGATAGAGAATTTCACGGCGAACATTTCTGTTTTTGTTAAATTCAAATCGGATGCGTAGATCACAAGTTATAGCCGAAAAACGCATATTTTTGCTGTATATGCAAATTACACGGTATTTATTTCATTCCAGGTGCTAGTACATATACAGTTAGTAGTGAAAGCTACTACCAGATAGAGAATTTCACGGCGAACATTTCTGTTTTTGTTAAATTCAAATCGGATGCGTAGATCACAAGTTATAGCCGAAAAACGCATATTTTTGCTGTATATGCAAATTACACGGTATTTATTTCATTCCAGGTGCTAGTAAATATACAGTTAGTAGTGAAAGCTACTACCGGATAGAGAATTTCACGGCGAACATTTCTGTTTTTGTTAAATTCAAATCGGATGCGTAGATCACAAGTTATAGCCGAAAAACGCATATTTTTGCTGTATATGCAAATTACACGGTATTTATTTCATTCCAGGTGCTAGTAAATATACAGTTAGTAGTGAAAGCTACTACCGGATAGAGAATTTCACGGCGAACATTTCTGTTTTTGTTAAATTCAAATCGGATGCGTAGATCACAAGTTATAGCCGAAAAACGCATATTTTTGCTGTATATGCAAATTACACGGTATTTATTTCATTCCAGGTGCTAGTAAATATACAGTTAGTAGTGAAAGCTACTACCGGATAGGGAATTTCACGGCGAACATTTCTGTTTTTGTTAAATTCAAATCGGATGCGTAGATCACAAGTTATAGCCGAAAAACGCATATTTTTGCTGTATATGCAAATTACACGGTATTTATTTCATTCCAGGTGCTACTACATATACAGTTAGTAGTGAAAGCTACTACCGGATAGAGAATTTCACGGCGAACATTTCTGTTTTTGTTAAATTCAAATCGGATGCGTAGATCACAAGTTATAGCCGAAAAACGCATATTTTTGCTGTATATGCAAATTACACGGTATTTATTTCATTCCAGGTGCTAGTACATATACAGTTAGTAGTGAAAGCTACTACCGGATAGAGAATTTCACGGCGAACATTTCTGTTTTTGTTAAATTCAAATCGGATGCGTAGATCACAAGTTATAGCCGAAAAACGCATATTTTTGCTGTATATGCAA
This sequence comes from Heterorhabditis bacteriophora, assembly GCA_964036235.1. Taxonomy (NCBI): domain Eukaryota; kingdom Metazoa; phylum Nematoda; class Chromadorea; order Rhabditida; family Heterorhabditidae; genus Heterorhabditis; species Heterorhabditis bacteriophora. The sequence goes on along the minus strand of CAXIWP010000038.1, from coordinate 46,012 downwards.
ATTACACGGTATTTATTTCATTCCAGGTGCTAGTAAATATACAGTTAGTAGTGAAAGCTACTACCGGATAGAGAATTTCACGGCGAACATTTCTGTTTTTGTTAAATTCAAATCGGATGCGTAGATCACAAGTTATAGCCGAAAAACGCATATTTTTGCTGTATATGCAAATTACACGGTATTTATTTCATTCCAGGTGCTAGTACATATACAGTTAGTAGTGAAAGCTACTACCGGATAGAGAATTTCACGGCGAACATTTCTGTTTTTGTTAAATTCAAATCGGATGCGTAGATCACAAGTTATAGCCGAAAAACGCATATTTTTGCTGTATATGCAAATTACACGGTATTTATTTCATTCCAGGTGCTACTACATATACAGTTAGTAGTGAAAGCTACTACCGGATAGAGAATTTCACGGCGAACATTTCTGTTTTTGTTAAATTCAAATCGGATGCGTAGATCACAAGTTATAGCCGAAAAACGCATATTTTTGCTGTATATGCAAATTACACGGTATTTATTTCATTCCAGGTGCTAGTACATATACAGTTAGTAGTGAAAGCTACTACCGGATAGAGAATTTCACGGCGAACATTTCTGTTTTTGTTAAATTCAAATCGGATGCGTAGATCACAAGTTATAGCCGAAAAACGCATATTTTTGCTGTATATGCAAATTACACGGTATTTATTTCATTCCAGGTGCTAGTAAATATACAGTTAGTAGTGAAAGCTACTACCGGATAGAGAATTTCACGGCGAACATTTCTGTTTTTGTTAAATTCAAATCGGATGCGTAGATCACAAGTTATAGCCGAAAAACGCATATTTTTGCTGTATATGCAAATTACACGGTATTTATTTCATTCCAGGTGCTAGTACATATACAGTTAGTAGTGAAAGCTACTACCGGATAGAGAATTTCACGGCGAACATTTCTGTTTTTGTTAAATTCAAATCGGATGCGTAGATCACAAGTTATAGCCGAAAAACGCATATTTTTGCTGTATATGCAAATTACACGGTATTTATTTCATTCCAGGTGCTAGTAAATATACAGTTAGTAGTGAAAGCTACTACCGGATAGAGAATTTCACGGCGAACATTTCTGTTTTTGTTAAATTCAAATCGGATGCGTAGATCACAAGTTATAGCCGAAAAACGCATATTTTTGCTGTATATGCAAATTACACGGTATTTATTTCATTCCAGGTGCTAGTACATATACAGTTAGTAGTGAAAGCTACTACCAGATAGAGAATTTCACGGCGAACATTTCTGTTTTTGTTAAATTCAAATCGGATGCGTAGATCACAAGTTATAGCCGAAAAACGCATATTTTTGCTGTATATGCAAATTACACGGTATTTATTTCATTCCAGGTGCTAGTACATATACAGTTAGTAGTGAAAGCTACTACCGGATAGAGAATTTCACGGCGAACATTTCTGTTTTTGTTAAATTCAAATCGGATGCGTAGATCACAAGTTATAGCCGAAAAACGCATATTTTTGCTGTATATGCAAATTACACGGTATTTATTTCATTCCAGGTGCTAGTACATATACAGTTAGTAGTGAAAGCTACTACCAGATAGAGAATTTCACGGCGAACATTTCTGTTTTTGTTAAATTCAAATCGGATGCGTAGATCACAAGTTATAGCCGAAAAACGCATATTTTTGCTGTATATGCAAATTACACGGTATTTATTTCATTCCAGGTGCTAGTACATATACAGTTAGTAGTGAAAGCTACTACCGGATAGAGAATTTCACGGCGAACATTTCTGTTTTTGTTAAATTCAAATCGGATGCGTAGATCACAAGTTATAGCCGAAAAACGCATATTTTTGCTGTATATGCAAATTACACGGTATTTATTTCATTCCAGGTGCTAGTACATATACAGTTAGTAGTGAAAGCTACTACCAGATAGAGAATTTCACGGCGAACATTTCTGTTTTTGTTAAATTCAAATCGGATGCGTAGATCACAAGTTATAGCCGAAAAACGCATATTTTTGCTGTATATGCAAATTACACGGTATTTATTTCATTCCAGGTGCTAGTAAATATACAGTTAGTAGTGAAAGCTACTACCGGATAGAGAATTTCACGGCGAACATTTCTGTTTTTGTTAAATTCAAATCGGATGCGTAGATCACAAGTTATAGCCGAAAAACGCATATTTTTGCTGTATATGCAAATTACACGGTATTTATTTCATTCCAGGTGCTAGTAAATATACAGTTAGTAGTGAAAGCTACTACCGGATAGAGAATTTCACGGCGAACATTTCTGTTTTTGTTAAATTCAAATCGGATGCGTAGATCACAAGTTATAGCCGAAAAACGCATATTTTTGCTGTATATGCAAATTACACGGTATTTATTTCATTCCAGGTGCTAGTAAATATACAGTTAGTAGTGAAAGCTACTACCGGATAGAGAATTTCACGGCGAACATTTCTGTTTTTGTTAAATTCAAATCGGATGCGTAGATCACAAGTTATAGCCGAAAAACGCATATTTTTGCTGTATATGCAAATTACACGGTATTTATTTCATTCCAGGTGCTAGTACATATACAGTTAGTAGTGAAAGCTACTACCAGATAGAGAATTTCACGGCGAACATTTCTGTTTTTGTTAAATTCAAATCGGATGCGTAGATCACAAGTTATAGCCGAAAAACGCATATTTTTGCTGTATATGCAAATTACACGGTATTTATTTCATTCCAGGTGCTAGTAAATATACAGTTAGTAGTGAAAGCTACTACCGGATAGAGAATTTCACGGCGAACATTTCTGTTTTTGTTAAATTCAAATCGGATGCGTAGATCACAAGTTATAGCCGAAAAACGCATATTTTTGCTGTATATGCAAATTACACGGTATTTATTTCATTCCAGGTGCTAGTACATATACAGTTAGTAGTGAAAGCTACTACCGGATAGAGAATTTCACGGCGAACATTTCTGTTTTTGTTAAATTCAAATCGGATGCGTAGATCACAAGTTATAGCCGAAAAACGCATATTTTTGCTGTATATGCAAATTACACGGTATTTATTTCATTCCAGGTGCTAGTAAATATACAGTTAGTAGTGAAAGCTACTACCGGATAGAGAATTTCACGGCGAACATTTCTGTTTTTGTTAAATTCAAATCGGATGCGTAGATCACAAGTTATAGCCGAAAAACGCATATTTTTGCTGTATATGCAAATTACACGGTATTTATTTCATTCCAGGTGCTAGTAAATATACAGTTAGTAGTGAAAGCTACTACCGGATAGAGAATTTCACGGCGAACATTTCTGTTTTTGTTAAATTCAAATCGGATGCGTAGATCACAAGTTATAGCCGAAAAACGCATATTTTTGCTGTATATGCAAATTACACGGTATTTATTTCATTCCAGGTGCTAGTACATATACAGTTAGTAGTGAAAGCTACTACCAGATAGAGAATTTCACGGCGAACATTTCTGTTTTTGTTAAATTCAAATCGGATGCGTAGATCACAAGTTATAGCCGAAAAACGCATATTTTTGCTGTATATGCAAATTACACGGTATTTATTTCATTCCAGGTGCTAGTAAATATACAGTTAGTAGTGAAAGCTACTACCGGATAGAGAATTTCACGGCGAACATTTCTGTTTTTGTTAAATTCAAATCGGATGCGTAGATCACAAGTTATAGCCGAAAAACGCATATTTTTGCTGTATATGCAAATTACACGGTATTTATTTCATTCCAGGTGCTAGTACATATACAGTTAGTAGTGAAAGCTACTACCAGATAGAGAATTTCACGGCGAACATTTCTGTTTTTGTTAAATTCAAATCGGATGCGTAGATCACAAGTTATAGCCGAAAAACGCATATTTTTGCTGTATATGCAAATTACACGGTATTTATTTCATTCCAGGTGCTAGTACATATACAGTTAGTAGTGAAAGCTACTACCGGATAGAGAATTTCACGGCGAACATTTCTGTTTTTGTTAAATTCAAATCGGATGCGTAGATCACAAGTTATAGCCGAAAAACGCATATTTTTGCTGTATATGCAAATTACACGGTATTTATTTCATTCCAGGTGCTAGTAAATATACAGTTAGTAGTGAAAGCTACTACCGGATAGAGAATTTCACGGCGAACATTTCTGTTTTTGTTAAATTCAAATCGGATGCGTAGATCACAAGTTATAGCCGAAAAACGCATATTTTTGCTGTATATGCAAATTACACGGTATTTATTTCATTCCAGGTGCTAGTACATATACAGTTAGTAGTGAAAGCTACTACCAGATAGAGAATTTCACGGCGAACATTTCTGTTTTTGTTAAATTCAAATCGGATGCGTAGATCACAAGTTATAGCCGAAAAACGCATATTTTTGCTGTATATGCAAATTACACGGTATTTATTTCATTCCAGGTGCTAGTACATATACAGTTAGTAGTGAAAGCTACTACCGGATAGAGAATTTCACGGCGAACATTTCTGTTTTTGTTAAATTCAAATCGGATGCGTAGATCACAAGTTATAGCCGAAAAACGCATATTTTTGCTGTATATGCAAATTACACGGTATTTATTTCATTCCAGGTGCTAGTAAATATACAGTTAGTAGTGAAAGCTACTACCGGATAGAGAATTTCACGGCGAACATTTCTGTTTTTGTTAAATTCAAATCGGATGCGTAGATCACAAGTTATAGCCGAAAAACGCATATTTTTGCTGTATATGCAAATTACACGGTATTTATTTCATTCCAGGTGCTAGTACATATACAGTTAGTAGTGAAAGCTACTACCGGATAGAGAATTTCACGGCGAACATTTCTGTTTTTGTTAAATTCAAATCGGATGCGTAGATCACAAGTTATAGCCGAAAAACGCATATTTTTGCTGTATATGCAAATTACACGGTATTTATTTCATTCTAGGTGCTAGTAAATATACAGTTAGTAGTGAAAGCTACTACCGGATAGAGAATTTCACGGCGAACATTTCTGTTTTTGTTAAATTCAAATCGGATGCGTAGATCACAAGTTATAGCCGAAAAACGCATATTTTTGCTGTATATGCAAATTACACGGTATTTATTTCATTCCAGGTGCTAGTACATATACAGTTAGTAGTGAAAGCTACTACCGGATAGAGAATTTCACGGCGAACATTTCTGTTTTTGTTAAATTCAAATCGGATGCGTAGATCACAAGTTATAGCCGAAAAACGCATATTTTTGCTGTATATGCAAATTACACGGTATTTATTTCATTCCAGGTGCTAGTACATATACAGTTAGTAGTGAAAGCTACTACCAGATAGAGAATTTCACGGCGAACATTTCTGTTTTTGTTAAATTCAAATCGGATGCGTAGATCACAAGTTATAGCCGAAAAACGCATATTTTTGCTGTATATGCAAATTACACGGTATTTATTTCATTCCAGGTGCTAGTAAATATACAGTTAGTAGTGAAAGCTACTACCGGATAGAGAATTTCACGGCGAACATTTCTGTTTTTGTTAAATTCAAATCGGATGCGTAGATCACAAGTTATAGCCGAAAAACGCATATTTTTGCTGTATATGCAAATTACACGGTATTTATTTCATTCCAGGTGCTAGTAAATATACAGTTAGTAGTGAAAGCTACTACCGGATAGAGAATTTCACGGCGAACATTTCTGTTTTTGTTAAATTCAAATCGGATGCGTAGATCACAAGTTATAGCCGAAAAACGCATATTTTTGCTGTATATGCAAATTACACGGTATTTATTTCATTCCAGGTGCTAGTACATATACAGTTAGTAGTGAAAGCTACTACCGGATAGGGAATTTCACGGCGAACATTTCTGTTTTTGTTAAATTCAAATCGGATGCGTAGATCACAAGTTATAGCCGAAAAACGCATATTTTTGCTGTATATGCAAATTACACGGTATTTATTTCATTCCAGGTGCTACTACATATACAGTTAGTAGTGAAAGCTACTACCGGATAGAGAATTTCACGGCGAACATTTCTGTTTTTGTTAAATTCAAATCGGATGCGTAGATCACAAGTTATAGCCGAAAAACGCATATTTTTGCTGTATATGCAAATTACACGGTATTTATTTCATTCCAGGTGCTAGTACATATACAGTTAGTAGTGAAAGCTACTACCGGATAGAGAATTTCACGGCGAACATTTCTGTTTTTGTTAAATTCAAATCGGATGCGTAGATCACAAGTTATAGCCGAAAAACGCATATTTTTGCTGTATATGCAAATTACACGGTATTTATTTCATTCCAGGTGCTAGTACATATACAGTTAGTAGTGAAAGCTACTACCGGATAGAGAATTTCACGGCGAACATTTCTGTTTTTGTTAAATTCAAATCGGATGCGTAGATCACAAGTTATAGCCGAAAAACGCATATTTTTGCTGTATATGCAAATTACACGGTATTTATTTCATTCCAGGTGCTAGTACATATACAGTTAGTAGTGAAAGCTACTACCAGATAGAGAATTTCACGGCGAACATTTCTGTTTTTGTTAAATTCAAATCGGATGCGTAGATCACAAGTTATAGCCGAAAAACGCATATTTTTGCTGTATATGCAAATTACACGGTATTTATTTCATTCCAGGTGCTAGTAAATATACAGTTAGTAGTGAAAGCTACTACCGGATAGAGAATTTCACGGCGAACATTTCTGTTTTTGTTAAATTCAAATCGGATGCGTAGATCACAAGTTATAGCCGAAAAACGCATATTTTTGCTGTATATGCAAATTACACGGTATTTATTTCATTCCAGGTGCTAGTAAATATACAGTTAGTAGTGAAAGCTACTACCGGATAGAGAATTTCACGGCGAACATTTCTGTTTTTGTTAAATTCAAATCGGATGCGTAGATCACAAGTTATAGCCGAAAAACGCATATTTTTGCTGTATATGCAAATTACACGGTATTTATTTCATTCCAGGTGCTAGTAAATATACAGTTAGTAGTGAAAGCTACTACCGGATAGGGAATTTCACGGCGAACATTTCTGTTTTTGTTAAATTCAAATCGGATGCGTAGATCACAAGTTATAGCCGAAAAACGCATATTTTTGCTGTATATGCAAATTACACGGTATTTATTTCATTCCAGGTGCTACTACATATACAGTTAGTAGTGAAAGCTACTACCAGATAGAGAATTTCACGGCGAACATTTCTGTTTTTGTTAAATTCAAATCGGATGCGTAGATCACAAGTTATAGCCGAAAAACGCATATTTTTGCTGTATATGCAAATTACACGGTATTTATTTCATTCCAGGTGCTAGTAAATATACAGTTAGTAGTGAAAGCTACTACCGGATAGAGAATTTCACGGCGAACATTTCTGTTTTTGTTAAATTCAAATCGGATGCGTAGATCACAAGTTATAGCCGAAAAACGCATATTTTTGCTGTATATGCAAATTACACGGTATTTATTTCATTCCAGGTGCTAGTAAATATACAGTTAGTAGTGAAAGCTACTACCGGATAGAGAATTTCACGGCGAACATTTCTGTTTTTGTTAAATTCAAATCGGATGCGTAGATCACAAGTTATAGCCGAAAAACGCATATTTTTGCTGTATATGCAAATTACACGGTATTTATTTCATTCCAGGTGCTAGTACATATACAGTAAGTAGTGAAAGCTACTACCGGATAGAGAATTTCACGGCGAACATTTCTGTTTTTGTTAAATTCAAATCGGATGCGTAGATCACAAGTTATAGCCGAAAAACGCATATTTTTGCTGTATATGCAAATTACACGGTATTTATTTCATTCCAGGTGCTAGTACATATACAGTTAGTAGTGAAAGCTACTACCAGATAGAGAATTTCACGGCGAACATTTCTGTTTTTGTTAAATTCAAATCGGATGCGTAGATCACAAGTTATAGCCGAAAAACGCATATTTTTGCTGTATATGCAAATTACACGGTATTTATTTCATTCTAGGTGCTAGTAAATATACAGTTAGTAGTGAAAGCTACTACCGGATAGAGAATTTCACGGCGAACATTTCTGTTTTTGTTAAATTCAAATCGGATGCGTAGATCACAAGTTATAGCCGAAAAACGCATATTTTTGCTGTATATGCAAATTACACGGTATTTATTTCATTCCAGGTGCTAGTAAATATACAGTTAGTAGTGAAAGCTACTACCGGATAGAGAATTTCACGGCGAACATTTCTGTTTTTGTTAAATTCAAATCGGATGCGTAGATCACAAGTTATAGCCGAAAAACGCATATTTTTGCTGTATATGCAAATTACACGGTATTTATTTCATTCCAGGTGCTAGTACATATACAGTTAGTAGTGAAAGCTACTACCGGATAGAGAATTTCACGGCGAACATTTCTGTTTTTGTTAAATTCAAATCGGATGCGTAGATCACAAGTTATAGCCGAAAAACGCATATTTTTGCTGTATATGCAAATTACACGGTATTTATTTCATTCCAGGTGCTAGTACATATACAGTTAGTAGTGAAAGCTACTACCAGATAGAGAATTTCACGGCGAACATTTCTGTTTTTGTTAAATTCAAATCGGATGCGTAGATCACAAGTTATAGCCGAAAAACGCATATTTTTGCTGTATATGCAAATTACACGGTATTTATTTCATTCCAGGTGCTAGTAAATATACAGTTAGTAGTGAAAGCTACTACCGGATAGAGAATTTCACGGCGAACATTTCTGTTTTTGTTAAATTCAAATCGGATGCGTAGATCACAAGTTATAGCCGAAAAACGCATATTTTTGCTGTATATGCAAATTACACGGTATTTATTTCATTCCAGGTGCTAGTACATATACAGTTAGTAGTGAAAGCTACTACCAGATAGAGAATTTCACGGCGAACATTTCTGTTTTTGTTAAATTCAAATCGGATGCGTAGATCACAAGTTATAGCCGAAAAACGCATATTTTTGCTGTATATGCAAATTACACGGTATTTATTTCATTCCAGGTGCTAGTAAATATACAGTTAGTAGTGAAAGCTACTACCGGATAGGGAATTTCACGGCGAACATTTCTGTTTTTGTTAAATTCAAATCGGATGCGTAGATCACAAGTTATAGCCGAAAAACGCATATTTTTGCTGTATATGCAAATTACACGGTATTTATTTCATTCCAGGTGCTAGTAAATATACAGTTAGTAGTGAAAGCTACTACCGGATAGAGAATTTCACGGCGAACATTTCTGTTTTTGTTAAATTCAAATCGGATGCGTAGATCACAAGTTATAGCCGAAAAACGCATATTTTTGCTGTATATGCAAATTACACGGTATTTATTTCATTCCAGGTGCTAGTAAATATACAGTTAGTAGTGAAAGCTACTACCGGATAGGGAATTTCACGGCGAACATTTCTGTTTTTGTTAAATTCAAATCGGATGCGTAGATCACAAGTTATAGCCGAAAAACGCATATTTTTGCTGTATATGCAAATTACACGGTATTTATTTCATTCCAGGTGCTACTACATATACAGTTAGTAGTGAAAGCTACTACCGGATAGAGAATTTCACGGCGAACATTTCTGTTTTTGTTAAATTCAAATCGGATGCGTAGATCACAAGTTATAGCCGAAAAACGCATATTTTTGCTCTATATGCAAATTACACGGTATTTATTTCATTCCAGGTGCTAGTAAATATACAGTTAGTAGTGAAAGCTACTACCGGATAGAGAATTTCACGGCGAACATTTCTGTTTTTGTTAAATTCAAATCGGATGCGTAGATCACAAGTTATAGCCGAAAAACGCATATTTTTGCTCTATATGCAAATTACACGGTATTTATTTCATTCCAGGTGCTAGTAAATATACAGTTAGTAGTGAAAGCTACTACCAGATAGAGAATTTCACGGCGAACATTTCTGTTTTTGTTAAATTCAAATCGGATGCGTAGATCACAAGTTATAGCCGAAAAACGCATATTTTTGCTGTATATGCAAATTACACGGTATTTATTTCATTCCAGGTGCTAGTAAATATACAGTTAGTAGTGAAAGCTACTACCAGATAGAGAATTTCACGGCGAACATTTCTGTTTTTGTTAAATTCAAATCGGATGCGTAGATCACAAGTTATAGCCGAAAAACGCATATTTTTGCTGTATATGCAAATTACACGGTATTTATTTCATTCCAGGTGCTAGTAAATATACAGTTAGTAGTGAAAGCTACTACCGGATAGGGAATTTCACGGCGAACATTTCTGTTTTTGTTAAATTCAAATCGGATGCGTAGATCACAAGTTATAGCCGAAAAACGCATATTTTTGCTGTATATGCAAATTACACGGTATTTATTTCATTCCAGGTGCTAGTAAATATACAGTTAGTAGTGAAAGCTACTACCGGATAGGGAATTTCACGGCGAACATTTCTGTTTTTGTTAAATTCAAATCGGATGCGTAGATCACAAGTTATAGCCGAAAAACGCATATTTTTGCTGTATATGCAAATTACACGGTATTTATTTCATTCCAGGTGCTAGTAAATATACAGTTAGTAGTGAAAGCTACTACCGGATAGAGAATTTCACGGCGAACATTTCTGTTTTTGTTAAATTCAAATCGGATGCGTAGATCACAAGTTATAGCCGAAAAACGCATATTTTTGCTGTATATGCAAATTACACGGTATTTATTTCATTCCAGGTGCTAGTAAATATACAGTTAGTAGTGAAAGCTACTACCGGATAGGGAATTTCACGGCGAACATTTCTGTTTTTGTTAAATTCAAATCGGATGCGTAGATCACAAGTTATAGCCGAAAAACGCATATTTTTGCTGTATATGCAAATTACACGGTATTTATTTCATTCCAGGTGCTAGTAAATATACAGTTAGTAGTGAAAGCTACTACCGGATAGAGAATTTCACGGCGAACATTTCTGTTTTTGTTAAATTCAAATCGGATGCGTAGATCACAAGTTATAGCCGAAAAACGCATATTTTTGCTCTATATGCAAATTACACGGTATTTATTTCATTCCAGGTGCTAGTAAATATACAGTTAGTAGTGAAAGCTACTACCGGATAGAGAATTTCACGGCGAACATTTCTGTTTTTGTTAAATTCAAATCGGATGCGTAGATCACAAGTTATAGCCGAAAAACGCATATTTTTGCTCTATATGCAAATTACACGGTATTTATTTCATTCCAGGTGCTAGTAAATATACAGTTAGTAGTGAAAGCTACTACCGGATAGAGAATTTCACGGCGAACATTTCTGTTTTTGTTAAATTCAAATCGGATGCGTAGATCACAAGTTATAGCCGAAAAACGCATATTTTTGCTCTATATGCAAATTACACGGTATTTATTTCATTCCAGGTGCTAGTAAATATACAGTTAGTAGTGAAAGCTACTACCGGATAGAGAATTTCACGGCGAACATTTCTGTTTTTGTTAAATTCAAATCGGATGCGTAGATCACAAGTTATAGCCGAAAAACGCATATTTTTGCTCTATATGCAAATTACACGGTATTTATTTCATTCCAGGTGCTAGTACATATACAGTTAGTAGTGAAAGCTACTACCAGATAGAGAATTTCACGGCGAACATTTCTGTTTTTGTTAAATTCAAATCGGATGCGTAGATCACAAGTTATAGCCGAAAAACGCATATTTTTGCTCTATATGCAAATTACACGGTATTTATTTCATTCCAGGTGCTAGTACATATACAGTTAGTAGTGAAAGCTACTACCAGATAGAGAATTTCACGGCGAACATTTCTGTTTTTGTTAAATTCAAATCGGATGCGTAGATCACAAGTTATAGCCGAAAAACGCATATTTTTGCTGTATATGCAAATTACACGGTATTTATTTCATTCCAGGTGCTAGTACATATACAGTTAGTAGTGAAAGCTACTACCAGATAGAGAATTTCACGGCGAACATTTCTGTTTTTGTTAAATTCAAATCGGATGCGTAGATCACAAGTTATAGCCGAAAAACGCATATTTTTGCTGTATATGCAAATTACACGGTATTTATTTCATTCCAGGTGCTAGTAAATATACAGTTAGTAGTGAAAGCTACTACCGGATAGAGAATTTCACGGCGAACATTTCTGTTTTTGTTAAATTCAAATCGGATGCGTAGATCACAAGTTATAGCCGAAAAACGCATATTTTTGCTCTATATGCAAATTACACGGTATTTATTTCATTCCAGGTGCTAGTAAATATACAGTTAGTAGTGAAAGCTACTACCGGATAGAGAATTTCACGGCGAACATTTCTGTTTTTGTTAAATTCAAATCGGATGCGTAGATCACAAGTTATAGCCGAAAAACGCATATTTTTGCTCTATATGCAAATTACACGGTATTTATTTCATTCCAGGTGCTAGTAAATATACAGTTAGTAGTGAAAGCTACTACCGGATAGAGAATTTCACGGCGAACATTTCTGTTTTTGTTAAATTCAAATCGGATGCGTAGATCACAAGTTATAGCCGAAAAACGCATATTTTTGCTCTATATGCAAATTACACGGTATTTATTTCATTCCAGGTGCTAGTAAATATACAGTTAGTAGTGAAAGCTACTACCGGATAGAGAATTTCACGGCGAACATTTCTGTTTTTGTTAAATTCAAATCGGATGCGTAGATCACAAGTTATAGCCGAAAAACGCATATTTTTGCTCTATATGCAAATTACACGGTATTTATTTCATTCCAGGTGCTAGTAAATATACAGTTAGTAGTGAAAGCTACTACCGGATAGAGAATTTCACGGCGAACATTTCTGTTTTTGTTAAATTCAAATCGGATGCGTAGATCACAAGTTATAGCCGAAAAACGCATATTTTTGCTCTATATGCAAATTACACGGTATTTATTTCATTCCAGGTGCTAGTAAATATACAGTTAGTAGTGAAAGCTACTACCGGATAGAGAATTTCACGGCGAACATTTCTGTTTTTGTTAAATTCAAATCGGATGCGTAGATCACAAGTTATAGCCGAAAAACGCATATTTTTGCTCTATATGCAAATTACACGGTATTTATTTCATTCCAGGTGCTAGTAAATATACAGTTAGTAGTGAAAGCTACTACCGGATAGAGAATTTCACGGCGAACATTTCTGTTTTTGTTAAATTCAAATCGGATGCGTAGATCACAAGTTATAGCCGAAAAACGCATATTTTTGCTCTATATGCAAATTACACGGTATTTATTTCATTCCAGGTGCTAGTAAATATACAGTTAGTAGTGAAAGCTACTACCGGATAGAGAATTTCACGGCGAACATTTCTGTTTTTGTTAAATTCAAATCGGATGCGTAGATCACAAGTTATAGCCGAAAAACGCATATTTTTGCTCTATATGCAAATTACACGGTATTTATTTCATTCCAGGTGCTAGTAAATATACAGTTAGTAGTGAAAGCTACTACCGGATAGAGAATTTCACGGCGAACATTTCTGTTTTTGTTAAATTCAAATCGGATGCGTAGATCACAAGTTATAGCCGAAAAACGCATATTTTTGCTCTATATGCAAATTACACGGTATTTATTTCATTCCAGGTGCTAGTAAATATACAGTTAGTAGTGAAAGCTACTACCGGATAGAGAATTTCACGGCGAACATTTCTGTTTTTGTTAAATTCAAATCGGATGCGTAGATCACAAGTTATAGCCGAAAAACGCATATTTTTGCTCTATATGCAAATTACACGGTATTTATTTCATTCCAGGTGCTAGTAAATATACAGTTAGTAGTGAAAGCTACTACCGGATAGAGAATTTCACGGCGAACATTTCTGTTTTTGTTAAATTCAAATCGGATGCGTAGATCACAAGTTATAGCCGAAAAACGCATATTTTTGCTCTATATGCAAATTACACGGTATTTATTTCATTCCAGGTGCTAGTAAATATACAGTTAGTAGTGAAAGCTACTACCGGATAGAGAATTTCACGGCGAACATTTCTGTTTTTGTTAAATTCAAATCGGATGCGTAGATCACAAGTTATAGCCGAAAAACGCATATTTTTGCTCTATATGCAAATTACACGGTATTTATTTCATTCCAGGTGCTAGTAAATATACAGTTAGTAGTGAAAGCTACTACCGGATAGAGAATTTCACGGCGAACATTTCTGTTTTTGTTAAATTCAAATCGGATGCGTAGATCACAAGTTATAGCCGAAAAACGCATATTTTTGCTCTATATGCAAATTACACGGTATTTATTTCATTCCAGGTGCTAGTAAATATACAGTTAGTAGTGAAAGCTACTACCGGATAGAGAATTTCACGGCGAACATTTCTGTTTTTGTTAAATTCAAATCGGATGCGTAGATCACAAGTTATAGCCGAAAAACGCATATTTTTGCTCTATATGCAAATTACACGGTATTTATTTCATTCCAGGTGCTAGTAAATATACAGTTAGTAGTGAAAGCTACTACCGGATAGAGAATTTCACGGCGAACATTTCTGTTTTTGTTAAATTCAAATCGGATGCGTAGATCACAAGTTATAGCCGAAAAACGCATATTTTTGCTCTATATGCAAATTACACGGTATTTATTTCATTCCAGGTGCTAGTAAATATACAGTTAGTAGTGAAAGCTACTACCGGATAGAGAATTTCACGGCGAACATTTCTGTTTTTGTTAAATTCAAATCGGATGCGTAGATCACAAGTTATAGCCGAAAAACGCATATTTTTGCTCTATATGCAAATTACACGGTATTTATTTCATTCCAGGTGCTAGTAAATATACAGTTAGTAGTGAAAGCTACTACCGGATAGAGAATTTCACGGCGAACATTTCTGTTTTTGTTAAATTCAAATCGGATGCGTAGATCACAAGTTATAGCCGAAAAACGCATATTTTTGCTCTATATGCAAATTACACGGTATTTATTTCATTCCAGGTGCTAGTAAATATACAGTTAGTAGTGAAAGCTACTACCGGATAGAGAATTTCACGGCGAACATTTCTGTTTTTGTTAAATTCAAATCGGATGCGTAGATCACAAGTTATAGCCGAAAAACGCATATTTTTGCTCTATATGCAAATTACACGGTATTTATTTCATTCCAGGTGCTAGTAAATATACAGTTAGTAGTGAAAGCTACTACCGGATAGAGAATTTCACGGCGAACATTTCTGTTTTTGTTAAATTCAAATCGGATGCGTAGATCACAAGTTATAGCCGAAAAACGCATATTTTTGCTCTATATGCAAATTACACGGTATTTATTTCATTCCAGGTGCTAGTAAATATACAGTTAGTAGTGAAAGCTACTACCGGATAGAGAATTTCACGGCGAACATTTCTGTTTTTGTTAAATTCAAATCGGATGCGTAGATCACAAGTTATAGCCGAAAAACGCATATTTTTGCTCTATATGCAAATTACACGGTATTTATTTCATTCCAGGTGCTAGTAAATATACAGTTAGTAGTGAAAGCTACTACCGGATAGAGAATTTCACGGCGAACATTTCTGTTTTTGTTAAATTCAAATCGGATGCGTAGATCACAAGTTATAGCCGAAAAACGCATATTTTTGCTCTATATGCAAATTACACGGTATTTATTTCATTCCAGGTGCTAGTAAATATACAGTTAGTAGTGAAAGCTACTACCGGATAGAGAATTTCACGGCGAACATTTCTGTTTTTGTTAAATTCAAATCGGATGCGTAGATCACAAGTTATAGCCGAAAAACGCATATTTTTGCTCTATATGCAAATTACACGGTATTTATTTCATTCCAGGTGCTAGTAAATATACAGTTAGTAGTGAAAGCTACTACCGGATAGAGAATTTCACGGCGAACATTTCTGTTTTTGTTAAATTCAAATCGGATGCGTAGATCACAAGTTATAGCCGAAAAACGCATATTTTTGCTCTATATGCAAATTACACGGTATTTATTTCATTCCAGGTGCTAGTAAATATACAGTTAGTAGTGAAAGCTACTACCGGATAGAGAATTTCACGGCGAACATTTCTGTTTTTGTTAAATTCAAATCGGATGCGTAGATCACAAGTTATAGCCGAAAAACGCATATTTTTGCTCTATATGCAAATTACACGGTATTTATTTCATTCCAGGTGCTAGTAAATATACAGTTAGTAGTGAAAGCTACTACCGGATAGAGAATTTCACGGCGAACATTTCTGTTTTTGTTAAATTCAAATCGGATGCGTAGATCACAAGTTATAGCCGAAAAACGCATATTTTTGCTCTATATGCAAATTACACGGTATTTATTTCATTCCAGGTGCTAGTAAATATACAGTTAGTAGTGAAAGCTACTACCGGATAGAGAATTTCACGGCGAACATTTCTGTTTTTGTTAAATTCAAATCGGATGCGTAGATCACAAGTTATAGCCGAAAAACGCATATTTTTGCTCTATATGCAAATTACACGGTATTTATTTCATTCCAGGTGCTAGTAAATATACAGTTAGTAGTGAAAGCTACTACCGGATAGAGAATTTCACGGCGAACATTTCTGTTTTTGTTAAATTCAAATCGGATGCGTAGATCACAAGTTATAGCCGAAAAACGCATATTTTTGCTCTATATGCAAATTACACGGTATTTATTTCATTCCAGGTGCTAGTAAATATACAGTTAGTAGTGAAAGCTACTACCGGATAGAGAATTTCACGGCGAACATTTCTGTTTTTGTTAAATTCAAATCGGATGCGTAGATCACAAGTTATAGCCGAAAAACGCATATTTTTGCTCTATATGCAAATTACACGGTATTTATTTCATTCCAGGTGCTAGTAAATATACAGTTAGTAGTGAAAGCTACTACCGGATAGAGAATTTCACGGCGAACATTTCTGTTTTTGTTAAATTCAAATCGGATGCGTAGATCACAAGTTATAGCCGAAAAACGCATATTTTTGCTCTATATGCAAATTACACGGTATTTATTTCATTCCAGGTGCTAGTAAATATACAGTTAGTAGTGAAAGCTACTACCGGATAGAGAATTTCACGGCGAACATTTCTGTTTTTGTTAAATTCAAATCGGATGCGTAGATCACAAGTTATAGCCGAAAAACGCATATTTTTGCTCTATATGCAAATTACACGGTATTTATTTCATTCCAGGTGCTAGTAAATATACAGTTAGTAGTGAAAGCTACTACCGGATAGAGAATTTCACGGCGAACATTTCTGTTTTTGTTAAATTCAAATCGGATGCGTAGATCACAAGTTATAGCCGAAAAACGCATATTTTTGCTCTATATGCAAATTACACGGTATTTATTTCATTCCAGGTGCTAGTAAATATACAGTTAGTAGTGAAAGCTACTACCGGATAGAGAATTTCACGGCGAACATTTCTGTTTTTGTTAAATTCAAATCGGATGCGTAGATCACAAGTTATAGCCGAAAAACGCATATTTTTGCTCTATATGCAAATTACACGGTATTTATTTCATTCCAGGTGCTAGTAAATATACAGTTAGTAGTGAAAGCTACTACCGGATAGAGAATTTCACGGCGAACATTTCTGTTTTTGTTAAATTCAAATCGGATGCGTAGATCACAAGTTATAGCCGAAAAACGCATATTTTTGCTCTATATGCAAATTACACGGTATTTATTTCATTCCAGGTGCTAGTAAATATACAGTTAGTAGTGAAAGCTACTACCGGATAGAGAATTTCACGGCGAACATTTCTGTTTTTGTTAAATTCAAATCGGATGCGTAGATCACAAGTTATAGCCGAAAAACGCATATTTTTGCTCTATATGCAAATTACACGGTATTTATTTCATTCCAGGTGCTAGTAAATATACAGTTAGTAGTGAAAGCTACTACCGGATAGAGAATTTCACGGCGAACATTTCTGTTTTTGTTAAATTCAAATCGGATGCGTAGATCACAAGTTATAGCCGAAAAACGCATATTTTTGCTCTATATGCAAATTACACGGTATTTATTTCATTCCAGGTGCTAGTAAATATACAGTTAGTAGTGAAAGCTACTACCGGATAGAGAATTTCACGGCGAACATTTCTGTTTTTGTTAAATTCAAATCGGATGCGTAGATCACAAGTTATAGCCGAAAAACGCATATTTTTGCTGTATATGCAAATTACACGGTATTTATTTCATTCCAGGTGCTAGTAAATATACAGTTAGTAGTGAAAGCTACTACCGGATAGAGAATTTCACGGCGAACATTTCTGTTTTTGTTAAATTCAAATCGGATGCGTAGATCACAAGTTATAGCCGAAAAACGCATATTTTTGCTGTATATGCAAATTACACGGTATTTATTTCATTCCAGGTGCTAGTACATATACAGTTAGTAGTGAAAGCTACTACCGGATAGAGAATTTCACGGCGAACATTTCTGTTTTTGTTAAATTCAAATCGGATGCGTAGATCACAAGTTATAGCCGAAAAACGCATATTTTTGCTGTATATGCAAATTACACGGTATTTATTTCATTCCAGGTGCTAGTACATATACAGTTAGTAGTGAAAGCTACTACCAGATAGAGAATTTCACGGCGAACATTTCTGTTTTTGTTAAATTCAAATCGGATGCGTAGATCACAAGTTATAGCCGAAAAACGCATATTTTTGCTGTATATGCAAATTACACGGTATTTATTTCATTCCAGGTGCTAGTAAATATACAGTTAGTAGTGAAAGCTACTACCGGATAGAGAATTTCACGGCGAACATTTCTGTTTTTGTTAAATTCAAATCGGATGCGTAGATCACAAGTTATAGCCGAAAAACGCATATTTTTGCTGTATATGCAAATTACACGGTATTTATTTCATTCCAGGTGCTAGTACATATACAGTTAGTAGTGAAAGCTACTACCAGATAGAGAATTTCACGGCGAACATTTCTGTTTTTGTTAAATTCAAATCGGATGCGTAGATCACAAGTTATAGCCGAAAAACGCATATTTTTGCTGTATATGCAAATTACACGGTATTTATTTCATTCCAGGTGCTAGTAAATATACAGTTAGTAGTGAAAGCTACTACCGGATAGGGAATTTCACGGCGAACATTTCTGTTTTTGTTAAATTCAAATCGGATGCGTAGATCACAAGTTATAGCCGAAAAACGCATATTTTTGCTGTATATGCAAATTACACGGTATTTATTTCATTCCAGGTGCTAGTACATATACAGTTAGTAGTGAAAGCTACTACCAGATAGAGAATTTCACGGCGAACATTTCTGTTTTTGTTAAATTCAAATCGGATGCGTAGATCACAAGTTATAGCCGAAAAACGCATATTTTTGCTGTATATGCAAATTACACGGTATTTATTTCATTCCAGGTGCTAGTACATATACAGTTAGTAGTGAAAGCTACTACCAGATAGAGAATTTCACGGCGAACATTTCTGTTTTTGTTAAATTCAAATCGGATGCGTAGATCACAAGTTATAGCCGAAAAACGCATATTTTTGCTGTATATGCAAATTACACGGTATTTATTTCATTCCAGGTGCTAGTAAATATACAGTTAGTAGTGAAAGCTACTACCGGATAGGGAATTTCACGGCGAACATTTCTGTTTTTGTTAAATTCAAATCGGATGCGTAGATCACAAGTTATAGCCGAAAAACGCATATTTTTGCTGTATATGCAAATTACACGGTATTTATTTCATTCCAGGTGCTAGTAAATATACAGTTAGTAGTGAAAGCTACTACCGGATAGGGAATTTCACGGCGAACATTTCTGTTTTTGTTAAATTCAAATCGGATGCGTAGATCACAAGTTATAGCCGAAAAACGCATATTTTTGCTGTATATGCAAATTACACGGTATTTATTTCATTCCAGGTGCTAGTAAATATACAGTTAGTAGTGAAAGCTACTACCGGATAGAGAATTTCACGGCGAACATTTCTGTTTTTGTTAAATTCAAATCGGATGCGTAGATCACAAGTTATAGCCGAAAAACGCATATTTTTGCTGTATATGCAAATTACACGGTATTTATTTCATTCCAGGTGCTAGTAAATATACAGTTAGTAGTGAAAGCTACTACCGGATAGGGAATTTCACGGCGAACATTTCTGTTTTTGTTAAATTCAAATCGGATGCGTAGATCACAAGTTATAGCCGAAAAACGCATATTTTTGCTGTATATGCAAATTACACGGTATTTATTTCATTCCAGGTGCTACTACATATACAGTTAGTAGTGAAAGCTACTACCGGATAGAGAATTTCACGGCGAACATTTCTGTTTTTGTTAAATTCAAATCGGATGCGTAGATCACAAGTTATAGCCGAAAAACGCATATTTTTGCTCTATATGCAAATTACACGGTATTTATTTCATTCCAGGTGCTAGTAAATATACAGTTAGTAGTGAAAGCTACTACCGGATAGAGAATTTCACGGCGAACATTTCTGTTTTTGTTAAATTCAAATCGGATGCGTAGATCACAAGTTATAGCCGAAAAACGCATATTTTTGCTCTATATGCAAATTACACGGTATTTATTTCATTCCAGGTGCTAGTAAATATACAGTTAGTAGTGAAAGCTACTACCGGATAGAGAATTTCACGGCGAACATTTCTGTTTTTGTTAAATTCAAATCGGATGCGTAGATCACAAGTTATAGCCGAAAAACGCATATTTTTGCTCTATATGCAAATTACACGGTATTTATTTCATTCCAGGTGCTAGTAAATATACAGTTAGTAGTGAAAGCTACTACCGGATAGAGAATTTCACGGCGAACATTTCTGTTTTTGTTAAATTCAAATCGGATGCGTAGATCACAAGTTATAGCCGAAAAACGCATATTTTTGCTCTATATGCAAATTACACGGTATTTATTTCATTCCAGGTGCTAGTACATATACAGTTAGTAGTGAAAGCTACTACCAGATAGAGAATTTCACGGCGAACATTTCTGTTTTTGTTAAATTCAAATCGGATGCGTAGATCACAAGTTATAGCCGAAAAACGCATATTTTTGCTCTATATGCAAATTACACGGTATTTATTTCATTCCAGGTGCTAGTACATATACAGTTAGTAGTGAAAGCTACTACCAGATAGAGAATTTCACGGCGAACATTTCTGTTTTTGTTAAATTCAAATCGGATGCGTAGATCACAAGTTATAGCCGAAAAACGCATATTTTTGCTGTATATGCAAATTACACGGTATTTATTTCATTCCAGGTGCTAGTACATATACAGTTAGTAGTGAAAGCTACTACCAGATAGAGAATTTCACGGCGAACATTTCTGTTTTTGTTAAATTCAAATCGGATGCGTAGATCACAAGTTATAGCCGAAAAACGCATATTTTTGCTGTATATGCAAATTACACGGTATTTATTTCATTCCAGGTGCTAGTAAATATACAGTTAGTAGTGAAAGCTACTACCGGATAGAGAATTTCACGGCGAACATTTCTGTTTTTGTTAAATTCAAATCGGATGCGTAGATCACAAGTTATAGCCGAAAAACGCATATTTTTGCTCTATATGCAAATTACACGGTATTTATTTCATTCCAGGTGCTAGTAAATATACAGTTAGTAGTGAAAGCTACTACCGGATAGAGAATTTCACGGCGAACATTTCTGTTTTTGTTAAATTCAAATCGGATGCGTAGATCACAAGTTATAGCCGAAAAACGCATATTTTTGCTCTATATGCAAATTACACGGTATTTATTTCATTCCAGGTGCTAGTAAATATACAGTTAGTAGTGAAAGCTACTACCGGATAGAGAATTTCACGGCGAACATTTCTGTTTTTGTTAAATTCAAATCGGATGCGTAGATCACAAGTTATAGCCGAAAAACGCATATTTTTGCTCTATATGCAAATTACACGGTATTTATTTCATTCCAGGTGCTAGTAAATATACAGTTAGTAGTGAAAGCTACTACCGGATAGAGAATTTCACGGCGAACATTTCTGTTTTTGTTAAATTCAAATCGGATGCGTAGATCACAAGTTATAGCCGAAAAACGCATATTTTTGCTCTATATGCAAATTACACGGTATTTATTTCATTCCAGGTGCTAGTAAATATACAGTTAGTAGTGAAAGCTACTACCGGATAGAGAATTTCACGGCGAACATTTCTGTTTTTGTTAAATTCAAATCGGATGCGTAGATCACAAGTTATAGCCGAAAAACGCATATTTTTGCTCTATATGCAAATTACACGGTATTTATTTCATTCCAGGTGCTAGTAAATATACAGTTAGTAGTGAAAGCTACTACCGGATAGAGAATTTCACGGCGAACATTTCTGTTTTTGTTAAATTCAAATCGGATGCGTAGATCACAAGTTATAGCCGAAAAACGCATATTTTTGCTCTATATGCAAATTACACGGTATTTATTTCATTCCAGGTGCTAGTAAATATACAGTTAGTAGTGAAAGCTACTACCGGATAGAGAATTTCACGGCGAACATTTCTGTTTTTGTTAAATTCAAATCGGATGCGTAGATCACAAGTTATAGCCGAAAAACGCATATTTTTGCTCTATATGCAAATTACACGGTATTTATTTCATTCCAGGTGCTAGTAAATATACAGTTAGTAGTGAAAGCTACTACCGGATAGAGAATTTCACGGCGAACATTTCTGTTTTTGTTAAATTCAAATCGGATGCGTAGATCACAAGTTATAGCCGAAAAACGCATATTTTTGCTCTATATGCAAATTACACGGTATTTATTTCATTCCAGGTGCTAGTAAATATACAGTTAGTAGTGAAAGCTACTACCGGATAGAGAATTTCACGGCGAACATTTCTGTTTTTGTTAAATTCAAATCGGATGCGTAGATCACAAGTTATAGCCGAAAAACGCATATTTTTGCTCTATATGCAAATTACACGGTATTTATTTCATTCCAGGTGCTAGTAAATATACAGTTAGTAGTGAAAGCTACTACCGGATAGAGAATTTCACGGCGAACATTTCTGTTTTTGTTAAATTCAAATCGGATGCGTAGATCACAAGTTATAGCCGAAAAACGCATATTTTTGCTCTATATGCAAATTACACGGTATTTATTTCATTCCAGGTGCTAGTAAATATACAGTTAGTAGTGAAAGCTACTACCGGATAGAGAATTTCACGGCGAACATTTCTGTTTTTGTTAAATTCAAATCGGATGCGTAGATCACAAGTTATAGCCGAAAAACGCATATTTTTGCTCTATATGCAAATTACACGGTATTTATTTCATTCCAGGTGCTAGTAAATATACAGTTAGTAGTGAAAGCTACTACCGGATAGAGAATTTCACGGCGAACATTTCTGTTTTTGTTAAATTCAAATCGGATGCGTAGATCACAAGTTATAGCCGAAAAACGCATATTTTTGCTCTATATGCAAATTACACGGTATTTATTTCATTCCAGGTGCTAGTAAATATACAGTTAGTAGTGAAAGCTACTACCGGATAGAGAATTTCACGGCGAACATTTCTGTTTTTGTTAAATTCAAATCGGATGCGTAGATCACAAGTTATAGCCGAAAAACGCATATTTTTGCTCTATATGCAAATTACACGGTATTTATTTCATTCCAGGTGCTAGTAAATATACAGTTAGTAGTGAAAGCTACTACCGGATAGAGAATTTCACGGCGAACATTTCTGTTTTTGTTAAATTCAAATCGGATGCGTAGATCACAAGTTATAGCCGAAAAACGCATATTTTTGCTCTATATGCAAATTACACGGTATTTATTTCATTCCAGGTGCTAGTAAATATACAGTTAGTAGTGAAAGCTACTACCGGATAGAGAATTTCACGGCGAACATTTCTGTTTTTGTTAAATTCAAATCGGATGCGTAGATCACAAGTTATAGCCGAAAAACGCATATTTTTGCTCTATATGCAAATTACACGGTATTTATTTCATTCCAGGTGCTAGTAAATATACAGTTAGTAGTGAAAGCTACTACCGGATAGAGAATTTCACGGCGAACATTTCTGTTTTTGTTAAATTCAAATCGGATGCGTAGATCACAAGTTATAGCCGAAAAACGCATATTTTTGCTCTATATGCAAATTACACGGTATTTATTTCATTCCAGGTGCTAGTAAATATACAGTTAGTAGTGAAAGCTACTACCGGATAGAGAATTTCACGGCGAACATTTCTGTTTTTGTTAAATTCAAATCGGATGCGTAGATCACAAGTTATAGCCGAAAAACGCATATTTTTGCTCTATATGCAAATTACACGGTATTTATTTCATTCCAGGTGCTAGTAAATATACAGTTAGTAGTGAAAGCTACTACCGGATAGAGAATTTCACGGCGAACATTTCTGTTTTTGTTAAATTCAAATCGGATGCGTAGATCACAAGTTATAGCCGAAAAACGCATATTTTTGCTCTATATGCAAATTACACGGTATTTATTTCATTCCAGGTGCTAGTAAATATACAGTTAGTAGTGAAAGCTACTACCGGATAGAGAATTTCACGGCGAACATTTCTGTTTTTGTTAAATTCAAATCGGATGCGTAGATCACAAGTTATAGCCGAAAAACGCATATTTTTGCTCTATATGCAAATTACACGGTATTTATTTCATTCCAGGTGCTAGTAAATATACAGTTAGTAGTGAAAGCTACTACCGGATAGAGAATTTCACGGCGAACATTTCTGTTTTTGTTAAATTCAAATCGGATGCGTAGATCACAAGTTATAGCCGAAAAACGCATATTTTTGCTCTATATGCAAATTACACGGTATTTATTTCATTCCAGGTGCTAGTAAATATACAGTTAGTAGTGAAAGCTACTACCGGATAGAGAATTTCACGGCGAACATTTCTGTTTTTGTTAAATTCAAATCGGATGCGTAGATCACAAGTTATAGCCGAAAAACGCATATTTTTGCTCTATATGCAAATTACACGGTATTTATTTCATTCCAGGTGCTAGTAAATATACAGTTAGTAGTGAAAGCTACTACCGGATAGAGAATTTCACGGCGAACATTTCTGTTTTTGTTAAATTCAAATCGGATGCGTAGATCACAAGTTATAGCCGAAAAACGCATATTTTTGCTCTATATGCAAATTACACGGTATTTATTTCATTCCAGGTGCTAGTAAATATACAGTTAGTAGTGAAAGCTACTACCGGATAGAGAATTTCACGGCGAACATTTCTGTTTTTGTTAAATTCAAATCGGATGCGTAGATCACAAGTTATAGCCGAAAAACGCATATTTTTGCTCTATATGCAAATTACACGGTATTTATTTCATTCCAGGTGCTAGTAAATATACAGTTAGTAGTGAAAGCTACTACCGGATAGAGAATTTCACGGCGAACATTTCTGTTTTTGTTAAATTCAAATCGGATGCGTAGATCACAAGTTATAGCCGAAAAACGCATATTTTTGCTCTATATGCAAATTACACGGTATTTATTTCATTCCAGGTGCTAGTAAATATACAGTTAGTAGTGAAAGCTACTACCGGATAGAGAATTTCACGGCGAACATTTCTGTTTTTGTTAAATTCAAATCGGATGCGTAGATCACAAGTTATAGCCGAAAAACGCATATTTTTGCTCTATATGCAAATTACACGGTATTTATTTCATTCCAGGTGCTAGTAAATATACAGTTAGTAGTGAAAGCTACTACCGGATAGAGAATTTCACGGCGAACATTTCTGTTTTTGTTAAATTCAAATCGGATGCGTAGATCACAAGTTATAGCCGAAAAACGCATATTTTTGCTCTATATGCAAATTACACGGTATTTATTTCATTCCAGGTGCTAGTAAATATACAGTTAGTAGTGAAAGCTACTACCGGATAGAGAATTTCACGGCGAACATTTCTGTTTTTGTTAAATTCAAATCGGATGCGTAGATCACAAGTTATAGCCGAAAAACGCATATTTTTGCTCTATATGCAAATTACACGGTATTTATTTCATTCCAGGTGCTAGTAAATATACAGTTAGTAGTGAAAGCTACTACCGGATAGAGAATTTCACGGCGAACATTTCTGTTTTTGTTAAATTCAAATCGGATGCGTAGATCACAAGTTATAGCCGAAAAACGCATATTTTTGCTCTATATGCAAATTACACGGTATTTATTTCATTCCAGGTGCTAGTAAATATACAGTTAGTAGTGAAAGCTACTACCGGATAGAGAATTTCACGGCGAACATTTCTGTTTTTGTTAAATTCAAATCGGATGCGTAGATCACAAGTTATAGCCGAAAAACGCATATTTTTGCTCTATATGCAAATTACACGGTATTTATTTCATTCCAGGTGCTAGTAAATATACAGTTAGTAGTGAAAGCTACTACCGGATAGAGAATTTCACGGCGAACATTTCTGTTTTTGTTAAATTCAAATCGGATGCGTAGATCACAAGTTATAGCCGAAAAACGCATATTTTTGCTCTATATGCAAATTACACGGTATTTATTTCATTCCAGGTGCTAGTAAATATACAGTTAGTAGTGAAAGCTACTACCGGATAGAGAATTTCACGGCGAACATTTCTGTTTTTGTTAAATTCAAATCGGATGCGTAGATCACAAGTTATAGCCGAAAAACGCATATTTTTGCTCTATATGCAAATTACACGGTATTTATTTCATTCCAGGTGCTAGTAAATATACAGTTAGTAGTGAAAGCTACTACCGGATAGAGAATTTCACGGCGAACATTTCTGTTTTTGTTAAATTCAAATCGGATGCGTAGATCACAAGTTATAGCCGAAAAACGCATATTTTTGCTCTATATGCAAATTACACGGTATTTATTTCATTCCAGGTGCTAGTAAATATACAGTTAGTAGTGAAAGCTACTACCGGATAGAGAATTTCACGGCGAACATTTCTGTTTTTGTTAAATTCAAATCGGATGCGTAGATCACAAGTTATAGCCGAAAAACGCATATTTTTGCTCTATATGCAAATTACACGGTATTTATTTCATTCCAGGTGCTAGTAAATATACAGTTAGTAGTGAAAGCTACTACCGGATAGAGAATTTCACGGCGAACATTTCTGTTTTTGTTAAATTCAAATCGGATGCGTAGATCACAAGTTATAGCCGAAAAACGCATATTTTTGCTCTATATGCAAATTACACGGTATTTATTTCATTCCAGGTGCTAGTAAATATACAGTTAGTAGTGAAAGCTACTACCGGATAGAGAATTTCACGGCGAACATTTCTGTTTTTGTTAAATTCAAATCGGATGCGTAGATCACAAGTTATAGCCGAAAAACGCATATTTTTGCTCTATATGCAAATTACACGGTATTTATTTCATTCCAGGTGCTAGTAAATATACAGTTAGTAGTGAAAGCTACTACCGGATAGAGAATTTCACGGCGAACATTTCTGTTTTTGTTAAATTCAAATCGGATGCGTAGATCACAAGTTATAGCCGAAAAACGCATATTTTTGCTCTATATGCAAATTACACGGTATTTATTTCATTCCAGGTGCTAGTAAATATACAGTTAGTAGTGAAAGCTACTACCGGATAGAGAATTTCACGGCGAACATTTCTGTTTTTGTTAAATTCAAATCGGATGCGTAGATCACAAGTTATAGCCGAAAAACGCATATTTTTGCTCTATATGCAAATTACACGGTATTTATTTCATTCCAGGTGCTAGTAAATATACAGTTAGTAGTGAAAGCTACTACCGGATAGAGAATTTCACGGCGAACATTTCTGTTTTTGTTAAATTCAAATCGGATGCGTAGATCACAAGTTATAGCCGAAAAACGCATATTTTTGCTGTATATGCAAATTACACGGTATTTATTTCATTCCAGGTGCTAGTAAATATACAGTTAGTAGTGAAAGCTACTACCAGATAGAGAATTTCACGGCGAACATTTCTGTTTTTGTTAAATTCAAATCGGATGCGTAGATCATAAGTTATAGCCGAAAAACGCATATTTTTGCTGAATATGCAAATTACACGGTATTTATTTCATTCCAGGTGCTAGTAAATATACAGTTAGTAGTGAAAGCTACTATCAGATAGAGAATTTCACGGCGAACATTTCTGTTTTTGTTAAATTCAAATCGGATGCGTAGATCACAAGTTATAGCCGAAAAACGCATATTTTTGCTGAATATGCAAATTACACGGTATTTATTTCATTCCAGGTGCTAGTAAATATACAGTTAGTAGTGAAAGCTACTACCAGATAGAGAATTTCACGGCGAACATTTCTGTTTTTGTTAAATTCAAATCGGATGCGTAGATCATAAGTTATAGCCGAAAAACGCATATTTTTGCTGAATATGCAAATTACACGGTATTTATTTCATTCCAGGTGCTAGTAAATATACAGTTAGTAGTGAAAGCTACTATCAGATAGAGAATTTCACGGCGAACATTTCTGTCTCTGTTAAATTCAAATCGGATGCGTAGATCACAAGTTATAGCCGAAAAACGCATATTTTTGCTGTATATGCAAATTACACGGTATTTATTTCATTCCAGGTGCTAGTAAATATACAGTTAGTAGTGAAAGCTACTATCAGATAGAGAATTTCACGGCGAACATTTCTGTCTTTGTTAAATTCAAATCGGATGCGTAGATCACAAGTTATAGCCGAAAAACGCATATTTTTGCTGTATATGCAAATTACACGGTATTTATTTCATTCCAGGTGCTACTACATATACAGTTAGTAGTGAAAGCTACTACCAGATAGAGAATTTCACGGCGAACATTTCTGTTTTTGTTAAATTCAAATCGGATGCGTAGATCACAAGTTATAGCCGAAAAACGCATATTTTTGCTGTATATGCAAATTACACGGTATTTATTTCATTCCAGGTGCTAGTAAATATACAGTTAGTAGTGAAAGCTACTATCAGATAGAGAATTTCACGGCGAACATTTCTGTTTTTGTTAAATTCAAATCGGATGCGTAGATCACAAGTTATAGCCGAAAAACGCATATTTTTGCTGTATATGCAAATTACACGGTATTTATTTCATTCCAGGTGCTAGTAAATATACAGTTAGTAGTGAAAGCTACTACCAGATAGAGAATTTCACGGCGAACATTTCTGTTTTTGTTAAATTCAAATCGGATGCGTAGATCATAAGTTATAGCCGAAAAACGCATATTTTTGCTGTATATGCAAATTACACGGTATTTATTTCATTCCAGGTGCTACTACATATACAGTTAGCAGTGAAAGCTACCACCGGATAGAGAATTTCACGGCGAACATTTCTGTTTTTGTTAAATTCAAATCGGATGCGTAGATCACAAGTTATAGCCGAAAAACGCATATTTTTGCTCTATATGCAAATTACACGGTATTTATTTCATTCCAGGTGCTAGTAAATATACAGTTAGTAGTGAAAGCTACTACCGGATAGAGAATTTCACGGCGAACATTTCTGTTTTTGTTAAATTCAAATCGGATGCGTAGATCACAAGTTATAGCCGAAAAACGCATATTTTTGCTCTATATGCAAATTACACGGTATTTATTTCATTCCAGGTGCTAGTAAATATACAGTTAGTAGTGAAAGCTACTACCGGATAGAGAATTTCACGGCGAACATTTCTGTTTTTGTTAAATTCAAATCGGATGCGTAGATCACAAGTTATAGCCGAAAAACGCATATTTTTGCTCTATATGCAAATTACACGGTATTTATTTCATTCCAGGTGCTAGTAAATATACAGTTAGTAGTGAAAGCTACTACCGGATAGAGAATTTCACGGCGAACATTTCTGTTTTTGTTAAATTCAAATCGGATGCGTAGATCACAAGTTATAGCCGAAAAACGCATATTTTTGCTCTATATGCAAATTACACGGTATTTATTTCATTCCAGGTGCTAGTAAATATACAGTTAGTAGTGAAAGCTACTACCGGATAGAGAATTTCACGGCGAACATTTCTGTTTTTGTTAAATTCAAATCGGATGCGTAGATCACAAGTTATAGCCGAAAAACGCATATTTTTGCTCTATATGCAAATTACACGGTATTTATTTCATTCCAGGTGCTAGTAAATATACAGTTAGTAGTGAAAGCT
Source organism: Heterorhabditis bacteriophora (assembly GCA_964036235.1). NCBI lineage: Eukaryota > Metazoa > Nematoda > Chromadorea > Rhabditida > Heterorhabditidae > Heterorhabditis > Heterorhabditis bacteriophora. The sequence goes on along the minus strand of CAXIWP010000038.1, from coordinate 15,863 downwards.
ACTACCGGATAGAGAATTTCACGGCGAACATTTCTGTTTTTGTTAAATTCAAATCGGATGCGTAGATCACAAGTTATAGCCGAAAAACGCATATTTTTGCTCTATATGCAAATTACACGGTATTTATTTCATTCCAGGTGCTAGTAAATATACAGTTAGTAGTGAAAGCTACTACCGGATAGAGAATTTCACGGCGAACATTTCTGTTTTTGTTAAATTCAAATCGGATGCGTAGATCACAAGTTATAGCCGAAAAACGCATATTTTTGCTCTATATGCAAATTACACGGTATTTATTTCATTCCAGGTGCTAGTAAATATACAGTTAGTAGTGAAAGCTACTACCGGATAGAGAATTTCACGGCGAACATTTCTGTTTTTGTTAAATTCAAATCGGATGCGTAGATCACAAGTTATAGCCGAAAAACGCATATTTTTGCTCTATATGCAAATTACACGGTATTTATTTCATTCCAGGTGCTAGTAAATATACAGTTAGTAGTGAAAGCTACTACCAGATAGAGAATTTCACGGCGAACATTTCTGTTTTTGTTAAATTCAAATCGGATGCGTAGATCACAAGTTATAGCCGAAAAACGCATATTTTTGCTCTATATGCAAATTACACGGTATTTATTTCATTCCAGGTGCTAGTAAATATACAGTTAGTAGTGAAAGCTACTATCAGATAGAGAATTTCACGGCGAACATTTCTGTCTCTGTTAAATTCAAATCGGATGCGTAGATCACAAGTTATAGCCGAAAAACGCATATTTTTGCTGTATATGCAAATTACACGGTATTTATTTCATTCCAGGTGCTACTACATATACAGTTAGTAGTGAAAGCTACTACCAGATAGAGAATTTCACGGCGAACATTTCTGTTTTTGTTAAATTCAAATCGGATGCGTAGATCACAAGTTATAGCCGAAAAACGCATATTTTTGCTGTATATGCAAATTACACGGTATTTATTTCATTCCAGGTGCTACTACATATACAGTTAGTAGTGAAAGCTACTACCAGATAGAGAATTTCACGGCGAACATTTCTGTTTTTGTTAAATTCAAATCGGATGCGTAGATCACAAGTTATAGCCGAAAAACGCATATTTTTGCTGTATATGCAAATTACACGGTATTTATTTCATTCCAGGTGCTACTACATATACAGTTAGTAGTGAAAGCTACTACCAGATAGAGAATTTCACGGCGAACATTTCTGTTTTTGTTAAATTCAAATCGGATGCGTAGATCACAAGTTATAGCCGAAAAACGCATATTTTTGCTCTATATGCAAATTACACGGTATTTATTTCATTCCAGGTGCTAGTAAATATACAGTTAGTAGTGAAAGCTACTATCAGATAGAGAATTTCACGGCGAACATTTCTGTCTTTGTTAAATTCAAATCGGATGCGTAGATCACAAGTTATAGCCGAAAAACGCATATTTTTGCTGTATATGCAAATTACACGGTATTTATTTCATTCCAGGTGCTAGTAAATATACAGTTAGTAGTGAAAGCTACTACCAGATAGAGAATTTCACGGCGAACATTTCTCTTTTTGTTAAATTCAAATCGGATGCGTAGATCACAAGTTATAGCCGAAAAACGCATATTTTTGCTGTATATGCAAATTACACGGTATTTATTTCATTCCAGGTGCTAGTAAATATACAGTTAGTAGTGAAAGCTACTATCAGATAGAGAATTTCACGGCGAACATTTCTGTCTTTGTTAAATTCAAATCGGATGCGTAGATCACAAGTTATAGCCGAAAAACGCATATTTTTGCTGTATATGCAAATTACACGGTATTTATTTCATTCCAGGTGCTAGTAAATATACAGTTAGTAGTGAAAGCTACTACCAGATAGAGAATTTCACGGCGAACATTTCTCTTTTTGTTAAATTCAAATCGGATGCGTAGATCACAAGTTATAGCCGAAAAACGCATATTTTTGCTCTATATGCAAATTACACGGTATTTATTTCATTCCAGGTGCTAGTAAATATACAGTTAGTAGTGAAAGCTACTACCGGATAGAGAATTTCACGGCGAACATTTCTGTTTTTGTTAAATTCAAATCGGATGCGTAGATCACAAGTTATAGCCGAAAAACGCATATTTTTGCTCTATATGCAAATTACACGGTATTTATTTCATTCCAGGTGCTAGTAAATATACAGTTAGTAGTGAAAGCTACTACCGGATAGAGAATTTCACGGCGAACATTTCTGTTTTTGTTAAATTCAAATCGGATGCGTAGATCACAAGTTATAGCCGAAAAACGCATATTTTTGCTGTATATGCAAATTACACGGTATTTATTTCATTCCAGGTGCTAGTAAATATACAGTTAGTAGTGAAAGCTACTACCGGATAGAGAATTTCACGGCGAACATTTCTGTTTTTGTTAAATTCAAATCGGATGCGTAGATCATAAGTTATAGCCGAAAAACGCATATTTTTGCTGAATATGCAAATTACACGGTATTTATTTCATTCCAGGTGCTAGTAAATATACAGTTAGTAGTGAAAGCTACTATCAGATAGAGAATTTCACGGCGAACATTTCTGTTTTTGTTAAATTCAAATCGGATGCGTAGATCACAAGTTATAGCCGAAAAACGCATATTTTTGCTGAATATGCAAATTACACGGTATTTATTTCATTCCAGGTGCTAGTAAATATACAGTTAGTAGTGAAAGCTACTACCAGATAGAGAATTTCACGGCGAACATTTCTGTTTTTGTTAAATTCAAATCGGATGCGTAGATCATAAGTTATAGCCGAAAAACGCATATTTTTGCTGAATATGCAAATTACACGGTATTTATTTCATTCCAGGTGCTAGTAAATATACAGTTAGTAGTGAAAGCTACTATCAGATAGAGAATTTCACGGCGAACATTTCTGTCTCTGTTAAATTCAAATCGGATGCGTAGATCACAAGTTATAGCCGAAAAACGCATATTTTTGCTGTATATGCAAATTACACGGTATTTATTTCATTCCAGGTGCTACTACATATACAGTTAGTAGTGAAAGCTACTACCAGATAGAGAATTTCACGGCGAACATTTCTGTTTTTGTTAAATTCAAATCGGATGCGTAGATCACAAGTTATAGCCGAAAAACGCATATTTTTGCTGTATATGCAAATTACACGGTATTTATTTCATTCCAGGTGCTACTACATATACAGTTAGTAGTGAAAGCTACTACCAGATAGAGAATTTCACGGCGAACATTTCTGTTTTTGTTAAATTCAAATCGGATGCGTAGATCACAAGTTATAGCCGAAAAACGCATATTTTTGCTGTATATGCAAATTACACGGTATTTATTTCATTCCAGGTGCTACTACATATACAGTTAGTAGTGAAAGCTACTACCAGATAGAGAATTTCACGGCGAACATTTCTGTTTTTGTTAAATTCAAATCGGATGCGTAGATCATAAGTTATAGCCGAAAAACGCATATTTTTGCTGAATATGCAAATTACACGGTATTTATTTCATTCCAGGTGCTAGTAAATATACAGTTAGTAGTGAAAGCTACTACCAGATAGAGAATTTCACGGCGAACATTTCTGTTTTTGTTAAATTCAAATCGGATGCGTAGATCATAAGTTATAGCCGAAAAACGCATATTTTTGCTGAATATGCAAATTACACGGTATTTATTTCATTCCAGGTGCTAGTAAATATACAGTTAGTAGTGAAAGCTACTATCAGATAGAGAATTTCACGGCGAACATTTCTGTTTTTGTTAAATTCAAATCGGATGCGTAGATCACAAGTTATAGCCGAAAAACGCATATTTTTGCTGTATATGCAAATTACACGGTATTTATTTCATTCCAGGTGCTACTACATATACAGTTAGTAGTGAAAGCTACTACCAGATAGAGAATTTCACGGCGAACATTTCTGTTTTTGTTAAATTCAAATCGGATGCGTAGATCACAAGTTATAGCCGAAAAACGCATATTTTTGCTGTATATGCAAATTACACGGTATTTATTTCATTCCAGGTGCTACTACATATACAGTTAGTAGTGAAAGCTACTACCAGATAGAGAATTTCACGGCGAACATTTCTGTTTTTGTTAAATTCAAATCGGATGCGTAGATCACAAGTTATAGCCGAAAAACGCATATTTTTGCTGTATATGCAAATTACACGGTATTTATTTCATTCCAGGTGCTACTACATATACAGTTAGTAGTGAAAGCTACTACCAGATAGAGAATTTCACGGCGAACATTTCTGTTTTTGTTAAATTCAAATCGGATGCGTAGATCACAAGTTATAGCCGAAAAACGCATATTTTTGCTGTATATGCAAATTACACGGTATTTATTTCATTCCAGGTGCTACTACATATACAGTTAGTAGTGAAAGCTACTATCAGATAGAGAATTTCACGGCGAACATTTCTGTTTTTGTTAAATTCAAATCGGATGCGTAGATCACAAGTTATAGCCGAAAAACGCATATTTTTGCTGTATATGCAAATTACACGGTATTTATTTCATTCCAGGTGCTACTACATATACAGTTAGTAGTGAAAGCTACTACCAGATAGAGAATTTCACGGCGAACATTTCTGTTTTTGTTAAATTCAAATCGGATGCGTAGATCACAAGTTATAGCCGAAAAACGCATATTTTTGCTCTATATGCAAATTACACGGTATTTATTTCATTCCAGGTGCTAGTAAATATACAGTTAGTAGTGAAAGCTACTACCGGATAGAGAATTTCACGGCGAACATTTCTGTTTTTGTTAAATTCAAATCGGATGCGTAGATCACAAGTTATAGCCGAAAAACGCATATTTTTGCTGTATATGCAAATTACACGGTATTTATTTCATTCCAGGTGCTACTACATATACAGTTAGTAGTGAAAGCTACTACCAGATAGAGAATTTCACGGCGAACATTTCTGTCTCTGTTAAATTCAAATCGGATGCGTAGATCACAAGTTATAGCCGAAAAACGCATATTTTTGCTGTATATGCAAATTACACGGTATTTATTTCATTCCAGGTGCTACTACATATACAGTTAGTAGTGAAAGCTACTACCAGATAGAGAATTTCACGGCGAACATTTCTGTTTTTGTTAAATTCAAATCGGATGCGTAGATCACAAGTTATAGCCGAAAAACGCATATTTTTGCTGTATATGCAAATTACACGGTATTTATTTCATTCCAGGTGCTACTACATATACAGTTAGTAGTGAAAGCTACTACCAGATAGAGAATTTCACGGCGAACATTTCTGTTTTTGTTAAATTCAAATCGGATGCGTAGATCATAAGTTATAGCCGAAAAACGCATATTTTTGCTGAATATGCAAATTACACGGTATTTATTTCATTCCAGGTGCTAGTAAATATACAGTTAGTAGTGAAAGCTACTATCAGATAGAGAATTTCACGGCGAACATTTCTGTTTTTGTTAAATTCAAATCGGATGCGTAGATCACAAGTTATAGCCGAAAAACGCATATTTTTGCTGTATATGCAAATTACACGGTATTTATTTCATTCCAGGTGCTACTACATATACAGTTAGTAGTGAAAGCTACTACCAGATAGAGAATTTCACGGCGAACATTTCTGTTTTTGTTAAATTCAAATCGGATGCGTAGATCACAAGTTATAGCCGAAAAACGCATATTTTTGCTCTATATGCAAATTACACGGTATTTATTTCATTCCAGGTGCTAGTAAATATACAGTTAGTAGTGAAAGCTACTACCGGATAGAGAATTTCACGGCGAACATTTCTGTTTTTGTTAAATTCAAATCGGATGCGTAGATCACAAGTTATAGCCGAAAAACGCATATTTTTGCTCTATATGCAAATTACACGGTATTTATTTCATTCCAGGTGCTAGTAAATATACAGTTAGTAGTGAAAGCTACTACCGGATAGAGAATTTCACGGCGAACATTTCTGTTTTTGTTAAATTCAAATCGGATGCGTAGATCACAAGTTATAGCCGAAAAACGCATATTTTTGCTCTATATGCAAATTACACGGTATTTATTTCATTCCAGGTGCTAGTAAATATACAGTTAGTAGTGAAAGCTACTACCGGATAGAGAATTTCACGGCGAACATTTCTGTTTTTGTTAAATTCAAATCGGATGCGTAGATCACAAGTTATAGCCGAAAAACGCATATTTTTGCTCTATATGCAAATTACACGGTATTTATTTCATTCCAGGTGCTAGTAAATATACAGTTAGTAGTGAAAGCTACTACCGGATAGAGAATTTCACGGCGAACATTTCTGTTTTTGTTAAATTCAAATCGGATGCGTAGATCACAAGTTATAGCCGAAAAACGCATATTTTTGCTCTATATGCAAATTACACGGTATTTATTTCATTCCAGGTGCTAGTAAATATACAGTTAGTAGTGAAAGCTACTACCGGATAGAGAATTTCACGGCGAACATTTCTGTTTTTGTTAAATTCAAATCGGATGCGTAGATCACAAGTTATAGCCGAAAAACGCATATTTTTGCTCTATATGCAAATTACACGGTATTTATTTCATTCCAGGTGCTAGTAAATATACAGTTAGTAGTGAAAGCTACTACCGGATAGAGAATTTCACGGCGAACATTTCTGTTTTTGTTAAATTCAAATCGGATGCGTAGATCACAAGTTATAGCCGAAAAACGCATATTTTTGCTCTATATGCAAATTACACGGTATTTATTTCATTCCAGGTGCTAGTAAATATACAGTTAGTAGTGAAAGCTACTACCAGATAGAGAATTTCACGGCGAACATTTCTGTTTTTGTTAAATTCAAATCGGATGCGTAGATCACAAGTTATAGCCGAAAAACGCATATTTTTGCTCTATATGCAAATTACACGGTATTTATTTCATTCCAGGTGCTAGTAAATATACAGTTAGTAGTGAAAGCTACTATCAGATAGAGAATTTCACGGCGAACATTTCTGTCTCTGTTAAATTCAAATCGGATGCGTAGATCACAAGTTATAGCCGAAAAACGCATATTTTTGCTGTATATGCAAATTACACGGTATTTATTTCATTCCAGGTGCTACTACATATACAGTTAGTAGTGAAAGCTACTACCAGATAGAGAATTTCACGGCGAACATTTCTGTTTTTGTTAAATTCAAATCGGATGCGTAGATCACAAGTTATAGCCGAAAAACGCATATTTTTGCTGTATATGCAAATTACACGGTATTTATTTCATTCCAGGTGCTACTACATATACAGTTAGTAGTGAAAGCTACTACCAGATAGAGAATTTCACGGCGAACATTTCTGTTTTTGTTAAATTCAAATCGGATGCGTAGATCACAAGTTATAGCCGAAAAACGCATATTTTTGCTCTATATGCAAATTACACGGTATTTATTTCATTCCAGGTGCTAGTAAATATACAGTTAGTAGTGAAAGCTACTATCAGATAGAGAATTTCACGGCGAACATTTCTGTCTCTGTTAAATTCAAATCGGATGCGTAGATCACAAGTTATAGCCGAAAAACGCATATTTTTGCTGTATATGCAAATTACACGGTATTTATTTCATTCCAGGTGCTACTACATATACAGTTAGTAGTGAAAGCTACTACCAGATAGAGAATTTCACGGCGAACATTTCTGTTTTTGTTAAATTCAAATCGGATGCGTAGATCACAAGTTATAGCCGAAAAACGCATATTTTTGCTGTATATGCAAATTACACGGTATTTATTTCATTCCAGGTGCTACTACATATACAGTTAGTAGTGAAAGCTACTACCAGATAGAGAATTTCACGGCGAACATTTCTGTTTTTGTTAAATTCAAATCGGATGCGTAGATCACAAGTTATAGCCGAAAAACGCATATTTTTGCTGTATATGCAAATTACACGGTATTTATTTCATTCCAGGTGCTACTACATATACAGTTAGTAGTGAAAGCTACTACCAGATAGAGAATTTCACGGCGAACATTTCTGTTTTTGTTAAATTCAAATCGGATGCGTAGATCATAAGTTATAGCCGAAAAACGCATATTTTTGCTGAATATGCAAATTACACGGTATTTATTTCATTCCAGGTGCTACTACATATACAGTTAGTAGTGAAAGCTACTACCAGATAGAGAATTTCACGGCGAACATTTCTGTTTTTGTTAAATTCAAATCGGATGCGTAGATCACAAGTTATAGCCGAAAAACGCATATTTTTGCTGTATATGCAAATTACACGGTATTTATTTCATTCCAGGTGCTACTACATATACAGTTAGTAGTGAAAGCTACTACCAGATAGAGAATTTCACGGCGAACATTTCTGTTTTTGTTAAATTCAAATCGGATGCGTAGATCACAAGTTATAGCCGAAAAACGCATATTTTTGCTGTATATGCAAATTACACGGTATTTATTTCATTCCAGGTGCTACTACATATACAGTTAGTAGTGAAAGCTACTATCAGATAGAGAATTTCACGGCGAACATTTCTGTTTTTGTTAAATTCAAATCGGATGCGTAGATCACAAGTTATAGCCGAAAAACGCATATTTTTGCTGTATATGCAAATTACACGGTATTTATTTCATTCCAGGTGCTACTACATATACAGTTAGTAGTGAAAGCTACTACCAGATAGAGAATTTCACGGCGAACATTTCTGTTTTTGTTAAATTCAAATCGGATGCGTAGATCACAAGTTATAGCCGAAAAACGCATATTTTTGCTCTATATGCAAATTACACGGTATTTATTTCATTCCAGGTGCTAGTAAATATACAGTTAGTAGTGAAAGCTACTACCGGATAGAGAATTTCACGGCGAACATTTCTGTTTTTGTTAAATTCAAATCGGATGCGTAGATCACAAGTTATAGCCGAAAAACGCATATTTTTGCTCTATATGCAAATTACACGGTATTTATTTCATTCCAGGTGCTAGTAAATATACAGTTAGTAGTGAAAGCTACTACCGGATAGAGAATTTCACGGCGAACATTTCTGTTTTTGTTAAATTCAAATCGGATGCGTAGATCACAAGTTATAGCCGAAAAACGCATATTTTTGCTCTATATGCAAATTACACGGTATTTATTTCATTCCAGGTGCTAGTAAATATACAGTTAGTAGTGAAAGCTACTACCGGATAGAGAATTTCACGGCGAACATTTCTGTTTTTGTTAAATTCAAATCGGATGCGTAGATCACAAGTTATAGCCGAAAAACGCATATTTTTGCTCTATATGCAAATTACACGGTATTTATTTCATTCCAGGTGCTAGTAAATATACAGTTAGTAGTGAAAGCTACTACCGGATAGAGAATTTCACGGCGAACATTTCTGTTTTTGTTAAATTCAAATCGGATGCGTAGATCACAAGTTATAGCCGAAAAACGCATATTTTTGCTCTATATGCAAATTACACGGTATTTATTTCATTCCAGGTGCTAGTAAATATACAGTTAGTAGTGAAAGCTACTACCAGATAGAGAATTTCACGGCGAACATTTCTGTTTTTGTTAAATTCAAATCGGATGCGTAGATCACAAGTTATAGCCGAAAAACGCATATTTTTGCTCTATATGCAAATTACACGGTATTTATTTCATTCCAGGTGCTAGTAAATATACAGTTAGTAGTGAAAGCTACTATCAGATAGAGAATTTCACGGCGAACATTTCTGTCTCTGTTAAATTCAAATCGGATGCGTAGATCACAAGTTATAGCCGAAAAACGCATATTTTTGCTGTATATGCAAATTACACGGTATTTATTTCATTCCAGGTGCTACTACATATACAGTTAGTAGTGAAAGCTACTACCAGATAGAGAATTTCACGGCGAACATTTCTGTTTTTGTTAAATTCAAATCGGATGCGTAGATCACAAGTTATAGCCGAAAAACGCATATTTTTGCTGTATATGCAAATTACACGGTATTTATTTCATTCCAGGTGCTACTACATATACAGTTAGTAGTGAAAGCTACTACCAGATAGAGAATTTCACGGCGAACATTTCTGTTTTTGTTAAATTCAAATCGGATGCGTAGATCACAAGTTATAGCCGAAAAACGCATATTTTTGCTCTATATGCAAATTACACGGTATTTATTTCATTCCAGGTGCTAGTAAATATACAGTTAGTAGTGAAAGCTACTATCAGATAGAGAATTTCACGGCGAACATTTCTGTCTCTGTTAAATTCAAATCGGATGCGTAGATCACAAGTTATAGCCGAAAAACGCATATTTTTGCTGTATATGCAAATTACACGGTATTTATTTCATTCCAGGTGCTACTACATATACAGTTAGTAGTGAAAGCTACTACCAGATAGAGAATTTCACGGCGAACATTTCTGTTTTTGTTAAATTCAAATCGGATGCGTAGATCACAAGTTATAGCCGAAAAACGCATATTTTTGCTGTATATGCAAATTACACGGTATTTATTTCATTCCAGGTGCTACTACATATACAGTTAGTAGTGAAAGCTACTACCAGATAGAGAATTTCACGGCGAACATTTCTGTTTTTGTTAAATTCAAATCGGATGCGTAGATCACAAGTTATAGCCGAAAAACGCATATTTTTGCTGTATATGCAAATTACACGGTATTTATTTCATTCCAGGTGCTACTACATATACAGTTAGTAGTGAAAGCTACTACCAGATAGAGAATTTCACGGCGAACATTTCTGTTTTTGTTAAATTCAAATCGGATGCGTAGATCATAAGTTATAGCCGAAAAACGCATATTTTTGCTGAATATGCAAATTACACGGTATTTATTTCATTCCAGGTGCTACTACATATACAGTTAGTAGTGAAAGCTACTACCAGATAGAGAATTTCACGGCGAACATTTCTGTTTTTGTTAAATTCAAATCGGATGCGTAGATCACAAGTTATAGCCGAAAAACGCATATTTTTGCTGTATATGCAAATTACACGGTATTTATTTCATTCCAGGTGCTACTACATATACAGTTAGTAGTGAAAGCTACTACCAGATAGAGAATTTCACGGCGAACATTTCTGTTTTTGTTAAATTCAAATCGGATGCGTAGATCACAAGTTATAGCCGAAAAACGCATATTTTTGCTGTATATGCAAATTACACGGTATTTATTTCATTCCAGGTGCTACTACATATACAGTTAGTAGTGAAAGCTACTATCAGATAGAGAATTTCACGGCGAACATTTCTGTTTTTGTTAAATTCAAATCGGATGCGTAGATCACAAGTTATAGCCGAAAAACGCATATTTTTGCTGTATATGCAAATTACACGGTATTTATTTCATTCCAGGTGCTACTACATATACAGTTAGTAGTGAAAGCTACTACCAGATAGAGAATTTCACGGCGAACATTTCTGTTTTTGTTAAATTCAAATCGGATGCGTAGATCACAAGTTATAGCCGAAAAACGCATATTTTTGCTCTATATGCAAATTACACGGTATTTATTTCATTCCAGGTGCTAGTAAATATACAGTTAGTAGTGAAAGCTACTATCAGATAGAGAATTTCACGGCGAACATTTCTTTCTCTGTTAAATTCAAATCGGATGCGTAGATCACAAGTTATAGCCGAAAAACGCATATTTTTGCTGTATATGCAAATTACACGGTATTTATTTCATTCCAGGTGCTACTACATATACAGTTAGTAGTGAAAGCTACTACCAGATAGAGAATTTCACGGCGAACATTTCTGTTTTTGTTAAATTCAAATCGGATGCGTAGATCACAAGTTATAGCCGAAAAACGCATATTTTTGCTGTATATGCAAATTACACGGTATTTATTTCATTCCAGGTGCTAGTAAATATACAGTTAGTAGTGAAAGCTACTACCAGATAGAGAATTTCACGGCGAACATTTCTGTTTTTGTTAAATTCAAATCGGATGCGTAGATCACAAGTTATAGCCGAAAAACGCATATTTTTGCTGTATATGCAAATTACACGGTATTTATTTCATTCCAGGTGCTACTACATATACAGTTAGTAGTGAAAGCTACTACCAGATAGAGAATTTCACGGCGAACATTTCTGTTTTTGTTAAATTCAAATCGGATGCGTAGATCACAAGTTATAGCCGAAAAACGCATATTTTTGCTGTATATGCAAATTACACGGTATTTATTTCATTCCAGGTGCTACTACATATACAGTTAGTAGTGAAAGCTACTACCAGATAGAGAATTTCACGGCGAACATTTCTGTTTTTGTTAAATTCAAATCGGATGCGTAGATCACAAGTTATAGCCGAAAAACGCATATTTTTGCTGTATATGCAAATTACACGGTATTTATTTCATTCCAGGTGCTACTACATATACAGTTAGTAGTGAAAGCTACTACCAGATAGAGAATTTCACGGCGAACATTTCTGTTTTTGTTAAATTCAAATCGGATGCGTAGATCACAAGTTATAGCCGAAAAACGCATATTTTTGCTGTATATGCAAATTACACGGTATTTATTTCATTCCAGGTGCTAGTAAATATACAGTTAGTAGTGAAAGCTACTATCAGATAGAGAATTTCACGGCGAACATTTCTGTTTTTGTTAAATTCAAATCGGATGCGTAGATCACAAGTTATAGCCGAAAAACGCATATTTTTGCTGAATATGCAAATTACACGGTATTTATTTCATTCCAGGTGCTAGTAAATATACAGTTAGTAGTGAAAGCTACTACCAGATAGAGAATTTCACGGCGAACATTTCTGTTTTTGTTAAATTCAAATCGGATGCGTAGATCACAAGTTATAGCCGAAAAACGCATATTTTTGCTCTATATGCAAATTACACGGTATTTATTTCATTCCAGGTGCTAGTAAATATACAGTTAGTAGTGAAAGCTACTACCAGATAGAGAATTTCACGGCGAACATTTCTGTCTCTGTTAAATTCAAATCGGATGCGTAGATCACAAGTTATAGCCGAAAAACGCATATTTTTGCTGTATATGCAAATTACACGGTATTTATTTCATTCCAGGTGCTACTACATATACAGTTAGTAGTGAAAGCTACTACCAGATAGAGAATTTCACGGCGAACATTTCTGTTTTTGTTAAATTCAAATCGGATGCGTAGATCACAAGTTATAGCCGAAAAACGCATATTTTTGCTGTATATGCAAATTACACGGTATTTATTTCATTCCAGGTGCTACTACATATACAGTTAGTAGTGAAAGCTACTACCAGATAGAGAATTTCACGGCGAACATTTCTGTTTTTGTTAAATTCAAATCGGATGCGTAGATCACAAGTTATAGCCGAAAAACGCATATTTTTGCTGAATATGCAAATTACACGGTATTTATTTCATTCCAGGTGCTAGTAAATATACAGTTAGTAGTGAAAGCTACTACCAGATAGAGAATTTCACGGCGAACATTTCTGTTTTTGTTAAATTCAAATCGGATGCGTAGATCACAAGTTATAGCCGAAAAACGCATATTTTTGCTCTATATGCAAATTACACGGTATTTATTTCATTCCAGGTGCTAGTAAATATACAGTTAGTAGTGAAAGCTACTATCAGATAGAGAATTTCACGGCGAACATTTCTGTCTCTGTTAAATTCAAATCGGATGCGTAGATCACAAGTTATAGCCGAAAAACGCATATTTTTGCTGTATATGCAAATTACACGGTATTTATTTCATTCCAGGTGCTACTACATATACAGTTAGTAGTGAAAGCTACTACCAGATAGAGAATTTCACGGCGAACATTTCTGTTTTTGTTAAATTCAAATCGGATGCGTAGATCACAAGTTATAGCCGAAAAACGCATATTTTTGCTGTATATGCAAATTACACGGTATTTATTTCATTCCAGGTGCTACTACATATACAGTTAGTAGTGAAAGCTACTACCAGATAGAGAATTTCACGGCGAACATTTCTGTTTTTGTTAAATTCAAATCGGATGCGTAGATCACAAGTTATAGCCGAAAAACGCATATTTTTGCTGAATATGCAAATTACACGGTATTTATTTCATTCCAGGTGCTACTACATATACAGTTAGTAGTGAAAGCTACTACCAGATAGAGAATTTCACGGCGAACATTTCTGTTTTTGTTAAATTCAAATCGGATGCGTAGATCACAAGTTATAGCCGAAAAACGCATATTTTTGCTGTATATGCAAATTACACGGTATTTATTTCATTCCAGGTGCTACTACATATACAGTTAGTAGTGAAAGCTACTACCAGATAGAGAATTTCACGGCGAACATTTCTGTTTTTGTTAAATTCAAATCGGATGCGTAGATCACAAGTTATAGCCGAAAAACGCATATTTTTGCTGTATATGCAAATTACACGGTATTTATTTCATTCCAGGTGCTACTACATATACAGTTAGTAGTGAAAGCTACTATCAGATAGAGAATTTCACGGCGAACATTTCTGTTTTTGTTAAATTCAAATCGGATGCGTAGATCACAAGTTATAGCCGAAAAACGCATATTTTTGCTGTATATGCAAATTACACGGTATTTATTTCATTCCAGGTGCTACTACATATACAGTTAGTAGTGAAAGCTACTACCAGATAGAGAATTTCACGGCGAACATTTCTGTTTTTGTTAAATTCAAATCGGATGCGTAGATCACAAGTTATAGCCGAAAAACGCATATTTTTGCTGTATATGCAAATTACACGGTATTTATTTCATTCCAGGTGCTACTACATATACAGTTAGTAGTGAAAGCTACTACCAGATAGAGAATTTCACGGCGAACATTTCTGTTTTTGTTAAATTCAAATCGGATGCGTAGATCACAAGTTATAGCCGAAAAACGCATATTTTTGCTGAATATGCAAATTACACGGTATTTATTTCATTCCAGGTGCTACTACATATACAGTTAGTAGTGAAAGCTACTACCAGATAGAGAATTTCACGGCGAACATTTCTGTTTTTGTTAAATTCAAATCGGATGCGTAGATCACAAGTTATAGCCGAAAAACGCATATTTTTGCTGTATATGCAAATTACACGGTATTTATTTCATTCCAGGTGCTACTACATATACAGTTAGTAGTGAAAGCTACTACCAGATAGAGAATTTCACGGCGAACATTTCTGTTTTTGTTAAATTCAAATCGGATGCGTAGATCACAAGTTATAGCCGAAAAACGCATATTTTTGCTGTATATGCAAATTACACGGTATTTATTTCATTCCAGGTGCTACTACATATACAGTTAGTAGTGAAAGCTACTATCAGATAGAGAATTTCACGGCGAACATTTCTGTTTTTGTTAAATTCAAATCGGATGCGTAGATCACAAGTTATAGCCGAAAAACGCATATTTTTGCTGTATATGCAAATTACACGGTATTTATTTCATTCCAGGTGCTACTACATATACAGTTAGTAGTGAAAGCTACTACCAGATAGAGAATTTCACGGCGAACATTTCTGTTTTTGTTAAATTCAAATCGGATGCGTAGATCACAAGTTATAGCCGAAAAACGCATATTTTTGCTCTATATGCAAATTACACGGTATTTATTTCATTCCAGGTGCTAGTAAATATACAGTTAGTAGTGAAAGCTACTATCAGATAGAGAATTTCACGGCGAACATTTCTGTCTCTGTTAAATTCAAATCGGATGCGTAGATCACAAGTTATAGCCGAAAAACGCATATTTTTGCTGTATATGCAAATTACACGGTATTTATTTCATTCCAGGTGCTACTACATATACAGTTAGTAGTGAAAGCTACTACCAGATAGAGAATTTCACGGCGAACATTTCTGTTTTTGTTAAATTCAAA
>CAXIWP010000037.1:0-11928 GCA_964036235.1 Heterorhabditis bacteriophora | reverse complement strand
ATCATCAGTTGACGATCACAAAATCGTGCGTTCTAGACGCTAGTGAGAGAAAAGTATCTGGAGGTATGGGGAATTGAACCCCAGCCCTCTCCCATGCTAAGGGAGCGCTCTACCACTGAGCTATACCCCCACGCAGCCATATAGCTGGCTACGTTTTCGTTCACCACTCGGCGCTAGTCACTAAAAACTGAAACCGCACACATTCACTCATCATCAGTTGACGATCACAAAATCGTGCGTTCTAGACGCTAGTGAGAGAAAAGTATCTGGAGGTATGGGGAATTGAACCCCAGCCCTCTCCCATGCTAAGGGAGCGCTCTACCACTGAGCTATACCCCCACGCAGCCATATAGCTGGCTACGTTTTCGTTCACCACTCGGCGCTAGTCACTAAAAACTGAAACCGCACACATTCACTCATCATCAGTTGACGATCACAAAATCGTGCGTTCTAGACGCTAGTGAGAGAAAAGTATCTGGAGGTATGGGGAATTGAACCCCAGCCCTCTCCCATGCTAAGGGAGCGCTCTACCACTGAGCTATACCCCCACGCAGCCATATAGCTGGCTACGTTTTCGTTCACCACTCGGCGCTAGTCACTAAAAACTGAAACCGCACACATTCACTCATCATCAGTTGACGATCACAAAATCGTGCGTTCTAGACGCTAGTGAGAGAAAAGTATCTGGAGGTATGGGGAATTGAACCCCAGCCCTCTCCCATGCTAAGGGAGCGCTCTACCACTGAGCTATACCCCCACGCAGCCATATAGCTGGCTACGTTTTCGTTCACCACTCGGCGCTAGTCACTAAAAACTGAAACCGCACACATTCACTCATCATCAGTTGACGATCACAAAATCGTGCGTTCTAGACGCTAGTGAGAGAAAAGTATCTGGAGGTATGGGGAATTGAACCCCAGCCCTCTCCCATGCTAAGGGAGCGCTCTACCACTGAGCTATACCCCCACGCAGCCATATAGCTGGCTACGTTTTCGTTCACCACTCGGCGCTAGTCACTAAAAACTGAAACCGCACACATTCACTCATCATCAGTTGACGATCACAAAATCGTGCGTTCTAGACGCTAGTGAGAGAAAAGTATCTGGAGGTATGGGGAATTGAACCCCAGCCCTCTCCCATGCTAAGGGAGCGCTCTACCACTGAGCTATACCCCCACGCAGCCATATAGCTGGCTACGTTTTCGTTCACCACTCGGCGCTAGTCACTAAAAACTGAAACCGCACACATTCACTCATCATCAGTTGACGATCACAAAATCGTGCGTTCTAGACGCTAGTGAGAGAAAAGTATCTGGAGGTATGGGGAATTGAACCCCAGCCCTCTCCCATGCTAAGGGAGCGCTCTACCACTGAGCTATACCCCCACGCAGCCATATAGCTGGCTACGTTTTCGTTCACCACTCGGCGCTAGTCACTAAAAACTGAAACCGCACACATTCACTCATCATCAGTTGACGATCACAAAATCGTGCGTTCTAGACGCTAGTGAGAGAAAAGTATCTGGAGGTATGGGGAATTGAACCCCAGCCCTCTCCCATGCTAAGGGAGCGCTCTACCACTGAGCTATACCCCCACGCAGCCATATAGCTGGCTACGTTTTCGTTCACCACTCGGCGCTAGTCACTAAAAACTGAAACCGCACACATTCACTCATCATCAGTTGACGATCACAAAATCGTGCGTTCTAGACGCTAGTGAGAGAAAAGTATCTGGAGGTATGGGGAATTGAACCCCAGCCCTCTCCCATGCTAAGGGAGCGCTCTACCACTGAGCTATACCCCCACGCAGCCATATAGCTGGCTACGTTTTCGTTCACCACTCGGCGCTAGTCACTAAAAACTGAAACCGCACACATTCACTCATCATCAGTTGACGATCACAAAATCGTGCGTTCTAGACGCTAGTGAGAGAAAAGTATCTGGAGGTATGGGGAATTGAACCCCAGCCCTCTCCCATGCTAAGGGAGCGCTCTACCACTGAGCTATACCCCCACGCAGCCATATAGCTGGCTACGTTTTCGTTCACCACTCGGCGCTAGTCACTAAAAACTGAAACCGCACACATTCACTCATCATCAGTTGACGATCACAAAATCGTGCGTTCTAGACGCTAGTGAGAGAAAAGTATCTGGAGGTATGGGGAATTGAACCCCAGCCCTCTCCCATGCTAAGGGAGCGCTCTACCACTGAGCTATACCCCCACGCAGCCATATAGCTGGCTACGTTTTCGTTCACCACTCGGCGCTAGTCACTAAAAACTGAAACCGCACACATTCACTCATCATCAGTTGACGATCACAAAATCGTGCGTTCTAGACGCTAGTGAGAGAAAAGTATCTGGAGGTATGGGGAATTGAACCCCAGCCCTCTCCCATGCTAAGGGAGCGCTCTACCACTGAGCTATACCCCCACGCAGCCATATAGCTGGCTACGTTTTCGTTCACCACTCGGCGCTAGTCACTAAAAACTGAAACCGCACACATTCACTCATCATCAGTTGACGATCACAAAATCGTGCGTTCTAGACGCTAGTGAGAGAAAAGTATCTGGAGGTATGGGGAATTGAACCCCAGCCCTCTCCCATGCTAAGGGAGCGCTCTACCACTGAGCTATACCCCCACGCAGCCATATAGCTGGCTACGTTTTCGTTCACCACTCGGCGCTAGTCACTAAAAACTGAAACCGCACACATTCACTCATCATCAGTTGACGATCACAAAATCGTGCGTTCTAGACGCTAGTGAGAGAAAAGTATCTGGAGGTATGGGGAATTGAACCCCAGCCCTCTCCCATGCTAAGGGAGCGCTCTACCACTGAGCTATACCCCCACGCAGCCATATAGCTGGCTACGTTTTCGTTCACCACTCGGCGCTAGTCACTAAAAACTGAAACCGCACACATTCACTCATCATCAGTTGACGATCACAAAATCGTGCGTTCTAGACGCTAGTGAGAGAAAAGTATCTGGAGGTATGGGGAATTGAACCCCAGCCCTCTCCCATGCTAAGGGAGCGCTCTACCACTGAGCTATACCCCCACGCAGCCATATAGCTGGCTACGTTTTCGTTCACCACTCGGCGCTAGTCACTAAAAACTGAAACCGCACACATTCACTCATCATCAGTTGACGATCACAAAATCGTGCGTTCTAGACGCTAGTGAGAGAAAAGTATCTGGAGGTATGGGGAATTGAACCCCAGCCCTCTCCCATGCTAAGGGAGCGCTCTACCACTGAGCTATACCCCCACGCAGCCATATAGCTGGCTACGTTTTCGTTCACCACTCGGCGCTAGTCACTAAAAACTGAAACCGCACACATTCACTCATCATCAGTTGACGATCACAAAATCGTGCGTTCTAGACGCTAGTGAGAGAAAAGTATCTGGAGGTATGGGGAATTGAACCCCAGCCCTCTCCCATGCTAAGGGAGCGCTCTACCACTGAGCTATACCCCCACGCAGCCATATAGCTGGCTACGTTTTCGTTCACCACTCGGCGCTAGTCACTAAAAACTGAAACCGCACACATTCACTCATCATCAGTTGACGATCACAAAATCGTGCGTTCTAGACGCTAGTGAGAGAAAAGTATCTGGAGGTATGGGGAATTGAACCCCAGCCCTCTCCCATGCTAAGGGAGCGCTCTACCACTGAGCTATACCCCCACGCAGCCATATAGCTGGCTACGTTTTCGTTCACCACTCGGCGCTAGTCACTAAAAACTGAAACCGCACACATTCACTCATCATCAGTTGACGATCACAAAATCGTGCGTTCTAGACGCTAGTGAGAGAAAAGTATCTGGAGGTATGGGGAATTGAACCCCAGCCCTCTCCCATGCTAAGGGAGCGCTCTACCACTGAGCTATACCCCCACGCAGCCATATAGCTGGCTACGTTTTCGTTCACCACTCGGCGCTAGTCACTAAAAACTGAAACCGCACACATTCACTCATCATCAGTTGACGATCACAAAATCGTGCGTTCTAGACGCTAGTGAGAGAAAAGTATCTGGAGGTATGGGGAATTGAACCCCAGCCCTCTCCCATGCTAAGGGAGCGCTCTACCACTGAGCTATACCCCCACGCAGCCATATAGCTGGCTACGTTTTCGTTCACCACTCGGCGCTAGTCACTAAAAACTGAAACCGCACACATTCACTCATCATCAGTTGACGATCACAAAATCGTGCGTTCTAGACGCTAGTGAGAGAAAAGTATCTGGAGGTATGGGGAATTGAACCCCAGCCCTCTCCCATGCTAAGGGAGCGCTCTACCACTGAGCTATACCCCCACGCAGCCATATAGCTGGCTACGTTTTCGTTCACCACTCGGCGCTAGTCACTAAAAACTGAAACCGCACACATTCACTCATCATCAGTTGACGATCACAAAATCGTGCGTTCTAGACGCTAGTGAGAGAAAAGTATCTGGAGGTATGGGGAATTGAACCCCAGCCCTCTCCCATGCTAAGGGAGCGCTCTACCACTGAGCTATACCCCCACGCAGCCATATAGCTGGCTACGTTTTCGTTCACCACTCGGCGCTAGTCACTAAAAACTGAAACCGCACACATTCACTCATCATCAGTTGACGATCACAAAATCGTGCGTTCTAGACGCTAGTGAGAGAAAAGTATCTGGAGGTATGGGGAATTGAACCCCAGCCCTCTCCCATGCTAAGGGAGCGCTCTACCACTGAGCTATACCCCCACGCAGCCATATAGCTGGCTACGTTTTCGTTCACCACTCGGCGCTAGTCACTAAAAACTGAAACCGCACACATTCACTCATCATCAGTTGACGATCACAAAATCGTGCGTTCTAGACGCTAGTGAGAGAAAAGTATCTGGAGGTATGGGGAATTGAACCCCAGCCCTCTCCCATGCTAAGGGAGCGCTCTACCACTGAGCTATACCCCCACGCAGCCATATAGCTGGCTACGTTTTCGTTCACCACTCGGCGCTAGTCACTAAAAACTGAAACCGCACACATTCACTCATCATCAGTTGACGATCACAAAATCGTGCGTTCTAGACGCTAGTGAGAGAAAAGTATCTGGAGGTATGGGGAATTGAACCCCAGCCCTCTCCCATGCTAAGGGAGCGCTCTACCACTGAGCTATACCCCCACGCAGCCATATAGCTGGCTACGTTTTCGTTCACCACTCGGCGCTAGTCACTAAAAACTGAAACCGCACACATTCACTCATCATCAGTTGACGATCACAAAATCGTGCGTTCTAGACGCTAGTGAGAGAAAAGTATCTGGAGGTATGGGGAATTGAACCCCAGCCCTCTCCCATGCTAAGGGAGCGCTCTACCACTGAGCTATACCCCCACGCAGCCATATAGCTGGCTACGTTTTCGTTCACCACTCGGCGCTAGTCACTAAAAACTGAAACCGCACACATTCACTCATCATCAGTTGACGATCACAAAATCGTGCGTTCTAGACGCTAGTGAGAGAAAAGTATCTGGAGGTATGGGGAATTGAACCCCAGCCCTCTCCCATGCTAAGGGAGCGCTCTACCACTGAGCTATACCCCCACGCAGCCATATAGCTGGCTACGTTTTCGTTCACCACTCGGCGCTAGTCACTAAAAACTGAAACCGCACACATTCACTCATCATCAGTTGACGATCACAAAATCGTGCGTTCTAGACGCTAGTGAGAGAAAAGTATCTGGAGGTATGGGGAATTGAACCCCAGCCCTCTCCCATGCTAAGGGAGCGCTCTACCACTGAGCTATACCCCCACGCAGCCATATAGCTGGCTACGTTTTCGTTCACCACTCGGCGCTAGTCACTAAAAACTGAAACCGCACACATTCACTCATCATCAGTTGACGATCACAAAATCGTGCGTTCTAGACGCTAGTGAGAGAAAAGTATCTGGAGGTATGGGGAATTGAACCCCAGCCCTCTCCCATGCTAAGGGAGCGCTCTACCACTGAGCTATACCCCCACGCAGCCATATAGCTGGCTACGTTTTCGTTCACCACTCGGCGCTAGTCACTAAAAACTGAAACCGCACACATTCACTCATCATCAGTTGACGATCACAAAATCGTGCGTTCTAGACGCTAGTGAGAGAAAAGTATCTGGAGGTATGGGGAATTGAACCCCAGCCCTCTCCCATGCTAAGGGAGCGCTCTACCACTGAGCTATACCCCCACGCAGCCATATAGCTGGCTACGTTTTCGTTCACCACTCGGCGCTAGTCACTAAAAACTGAAACCGCACACATTCACTCATCATCAGTTGACGATCACAAAATCGTGCGTTCTAGACGCTAGTGAGAGAAAAGTATCTGGAGGTATGGGGAATTGAACCCCAGCCCTCTCCCATGCTAAGGGAGCGCTCTACCACTGAGCTATACCCCCACGCAGCCATATAGCTGGCTACGTTTTCGTTCACCACTCGGCGCTAGTCACTAAAAACTGAAACCGCACACATTCACTCATCATCAGTTGACGATCACAAAATCGTGCGTTCTAGACGCTAGTGAGAGAAAAGTATCTGGAGGTATGGGGAATTGAACCCCAGCCCTCTCCCATGCTAAGGGAGCGCTCTACCACTGAGCTATACCCCCACGCAGCCATATAGCTGGCTACGTTTTCGTTCACCACTCGGCGCTAGTCACTAAAAACTGAAACCGCACACATTCACTCATCATCAGTTGACGATCACAAAATCGTGCGTTCTAGACGCTAGTGAGAGAAAAGTATCTGGAGGTATGGGGAATTGAACCCCAGCCCTCTCCCATGCTAAGGGAGCGCTCTACCACTGAGCTATACCCCCACGCAGCCATATAGCTGGCTACGTTTTCGTTCACCACTCGGCGCTAGTCACTAAAAACTGAAACCGCACACATTCACTCATCATCAGTTGACGATCACAAAATCGTGCGTTCTAGACGCTAGTGAGAGAAAAGTATCTGGAGGTATGGGGAATTGAGCCCCAGCCCTCTCCCATGCTAAGGGAGCGCTCTACCACTGAGCTATACCCCCACGCAGCCATATAGCTGGCTACGTTTTCGTTCACCACTCGGCGCTAGTCACTAAAAACTGAAACCGCACACATTCACTCATCATCAGTTGACGATCACAAAATCGTGCGTTCTAGACGCTAGTGAGAGAAAAGTATCTGGAGGTATGGGGAATTGAACCCCAGCCCTCTCCCATGCTAAGGGAGCGCTCTACCACTGAGCTATACCCCCACGCAGCCATATAGCTGGCTACGTTTTCGTTCACCACTCGGCGCTAGTCACTAAAAACTGAAACCGCACACATTCACTCATCATCAGTTGACGATCACAAAATCGTGCGTTCTAGACGCTAGTGAGAGAAAAGTATCTGGAGGTATGGGGAATTGAACCCCAGCCCTCTCCCATGCTAAGGGAGCGCTCTACCACTGAGCTATACCCCCACGCAGCCATATAGCTGGCTACGTTTTCGTTCACCACTCGGCGCTAGTCACTAAAAACTGAAACCGCACACATTCACTCATCATCAGTTGACGATCACAAAATCGTGCGTTCTAGACGCTAGTGAGAGAAAAGTATCTGGAGGTATGGGGAATTGAACCCCAGCCCTCTCCCATGCTAAGGGAGCGCTCTACCACTGAGCTATACCCCCACGCAGCCATATAGCTGGCTACGTTTTCGTTCACCACTCGGCGCTAGTCACTAAAAACTGAAACCGCACACATTCACTCATCATCAGTTGACGATCACAAAATCGTGCGTTCTAGACGCTAGTGAGAGAAAAGTATCTGGAGGTATGGGGAATTGAACCCCAGCCCTCTCCCATGCTAAGGGAGCGCTCTACCACTGAGCTATACCCCCACGCAGCCATATAGCTGGCTACGTTTTCGTTCACCACTCGGCGCTAGTCACTAAAAACTGAAACCGCACACATTCACTCATCATCAGTTGACGATCACAAAATCGTGCGTTCTAGACGCTAGTGAGAGAAAAGTATCTGGAGGTATGGGGAATTGAACCCCAGCCCTCTCCCATGCTAAGGGAGCGCTCTACCACTGAGCTATACCCCCACGCAGCCATATAGCTGGCTACGTTTTCGTTCACCACTCGGCGCTAGTCACTAAAAACTGAAACCGCACACATTCACTCATCATCAGTTGACGATCACAAAATCGTGCGTTCTAGACGCTAGTGAGAGAAAAGTATCTGGAGGTATGGGGAATTGAACCCCAGCCCTCTCCCATGCTAAGGGAGCGCTCTACCACTGAGCTATACCCCCACGCAGCCATATAGCTGGCTACGTTTTCGTTCACCACTCGGCGCTAGTCACTAAAAACTGAAACCGCACACATTCACTCATCATCAGTTGACGATCACAAAATCGTGCGTTCTAGACGCTAGTGAGAGAAAAGTATCTGGAGGTATGGGGAATTGAACCCCAGCCCTCTCCCATGCTAAGGGAGCGCTCTACCACTGAGCTATACCCCCACGCAGCCATATAGCTGGCTACGTTTTCGTTCACCACTCGGCGCTAGTCACTAAAAACTGAAACCGCACACATTCACTCATCATCAGTTGACGATCACAAAATCGTGCGTTCTAGACGCTAGTGAGAGAAAAGTATCTGGAGGTATGGGGAATTGAACCCCAGCCCTCTCCCATGCTAAGGGAGCGCTCTACCACTGAGCTATACCCCCACGCAGCCATATAGCTGGCTACGTTTTCGTTCACCACTCGGCGCTAGTCACTAAAAACTGAAACCGCACACATTCACTCATCATCAGTTGACGATCACAAAATCGTGCGTTCTAGACGCTAGTGAGAGAAAAGTATCTGGAGGTATGGGGAATTGAACCCCAGCCCTCTCCCATGCTAAGGGAGCGCTCTACCACTGAGCTATACCCCCACGCAGCCATATAGCTGGCTACGTTTTCGTTCACCACTCGGCGCTAGTCACTAAAAACTGAAACCGCACACATTCACTCATCATCAGTTGACGATCACAAAATCGTGCGTTCTAGACGCTAGTGAGAGAAAAGTATCTGGAGGTATGGGGAATTGAACCCCAGCCCTCTCCCATGCTAAGGGAGCGCTCTACCACTGAGCTATACCCCCACGCAGCCATATAGCTGGCTACGTTTTCGTTCACCACTCGGCGCTAGTCACTAAAAACTGAAACCGCACACATTCACTCATCATCAGTTGACGATCACAAAATCGTGCGTTCTAGACGCTAGTGAGAGAAAAGTATCTGGAGGTATGGGGAATTGAACCCCAGCCCTCTCCCATGCTAAGGGAGCGCTCTACCACTGAGCTATACCCCCACGCAGCCATATAGCTGGCTACGTTTTCGTTCACCACTCGGCGCTAGTCACTAAAAACTGAAACCGCACACATTCACTCATCATCAGTTGACGATCACAAAATCGTGCGTTCTAGACGCTAGTGAGAGAAAAGTATCTGGAGGTATGGGGAATTGAACCCCAGCCCTCTCCCATGCTAAGGGAGCGCTCTACCACTGAGCTATACCCCCACGCAGCCATATAGCTGGCTACGTTTTCGTTCACCACTCGGCGCTAGTCACTAAAAACTGAAACCGCACACATTCACTCATCATCAGTTGACGATCACAAAATCGTGCGTTCTAGACGCTAGTGAGAGAAAAGTATCTGGAGGTATGGGGAATTGAACCCCAGCCCTCTCCCATGCTAAGGGAGCGCTCTACCACTGAGCTATACCCCCACGCAGCCATATAGCTGGCTACGTTTTCGTTCACCACTCGGCGCTAGTCACTAAAAACTGAAACCGCACACATTCACTCATCATCAGTTGACGATCACAAAATCGTGCGTTCTAGACGCTAGTGAGAGAAAAGTATCTGGAGGTATGGGGAATTGAACCCCAGCCCTCTCCCATGCTAAGGGAGCGCTCTACCACTGAGCTATACCCCCACGCAGCCATATAGCTGGCTACGTTTTCGTTCACCACTCGGCGCTAGTCACTAAAAACTGAAACCGCACACATTCACTCATCATCAGTTGACGATCACAAAATCGTGCGTTCTAGACGCTAGTGAGAGAAAAGTATCTGGAGGTATGGGGAATTGAACCCCAGCCCTCTCCCATGCTAAGGGAGCGCTCTACCACTGAGCTATACCCCCACGCAGCCATATAGCTGGCTACGTTTTCGTTCACCACTCGGCGCTAGTCACTAAAAACTGAAACCGCACACATTCACTCATCATCAGTTGACGATCACAAAATCGTGCGTTCTAGACGCTAGTGAGAGAAAAGTATCTGGAGGTATGGGGAATTGAACCCCAGCCCTCTCCCATGCTAAGGGAGCGCTCTACCACTGAGCTATACCCCCACGCAGCCATATAGCTGGCTACGTTTTCGTTCACCACTCGGCGCTAGTCACTAAAAACTGAAACCGCACACATTCACTCATCATCAGTTGACGATCACAAAATCGTGCGTTCTAGACGCTAGTGAGAGAAAAGTATCTGGAGGTATGGGGAATTGAACCCCAGCCCTCTCCCATGCTAAGGGAGCGCTCTACCACTGAGCTATACCCCCACGCAGCCATATAGCTGGCTACGTTTTCGTTCACCACTCGGCGCTAGTCACTAAAAACTGAAACCGCACACATTCACTCATCATCAGTTGACGATCACAAAATCGTGCGTTCTAGACGCTAGTGAGAGAAAAGTATCTGGAGGTATGGGGAATTGAACCCCAGCCCTCTCCCATGCTAAGGGAGCGCTCTACCACTGAGCTATACCCCCACGCAGCCATATAGCTGGCTACGTTTTCGTTCACCACTCGGCGCTAGTCACTAAAAACTGAAACCGCACACATTCACTCATCATCAGTTGACGATCACAAAATCGTGCGTTCTAGACGCTAGTGAGAGAAAAGTATCTGGAGGTATGGGGAATTGAACCCCAGCCC
Source organism: Heterorhabditis bacteriophora (assembly GCA_964036235.1). Lineage (NCBI taxonomy): Eukaryota > Metazoa > Nematoda > Chromadorea > Rhabditida > Heterorhabditidae > Heterorhabditis > Heterorhabditis bacteriophora. The sequence goes on along the minus strand of CAXIWP010000037.1, from coordinate 973 downwards.
TCTCCCATGCTAAGGGAGCGCTCTACCACTGAGCTATACCCCCACGCAGCCATATAGCTGGCTACGTTTTCGTTCACCACTCGGCGCTAGTCACTAAAAACTGAAACCGCACACATTCACTCATCATCAGTTGACGATCACAAAATCGTGCGTTCTAGACGCTAGTGAGAGAAAAGTATCTGGAGGTATGGGGAATTGAACCCCAGCCCTCTCCCATGCTAAGGGAGCGCTCTACCACTGAGCTATACCCCCACGCAGCCATATAGCTGGCTACGTTTTCGTTCACCACTCGGCGCTAGTCACTAAAAACTGAAACCGCACACATTCACTCATCATCAGTTGACGATCACAAAATCGTGCGTTCTAGACGCTAGTGAGAGAAAAGTATCTGGAGGTATGGGGAATTGAACCCCAGCCCTCTCCCATGCTAAGGGAGCGCTCTACCACTGAGCTATACCCCCACGCAGCCATATAGCTGGCTACGTTTTCGTTCACCACTCGGCGCTAGTCACTAAAAACTGAAACCGCACACATTCACTCATCATCAGTTGACGATCACAAAATCGTGCGTTCTAGACGCTAGTGAGAGAAAAGTATCTGGAGGTATGGGGAATTGAACCCCAGCCCTCTCCCATGCTAAGGGAGCGCTCTACCACTGAGCTATACCCCCACGCAGCCATATAGCTGGCTACGTTTTCGTTCACCACTCGGCGCTAGTCACTAAAAACTGAAACCGCACACATTCACTCATCATCAGTTGACGATCACAAAATCGTGCGTTCTAGACGCTAGTGAGAGAAAAGTATCTGGAGGTATGGGGAATTGAACCCCAGCCCTCTCCCATGCTAAGGGAGCGCTCTACCACTGAGCTATACCCCCACGCAGCCATATAGCTGGCTACGTTTTCGTTCACCACTCGGCGCTAGTCACTAAAAACTGAAACCGCACACATTCACTCATCATCAGTTGACGA
>CAXIWP010000035.1:30000-118010 GCA_964036235.1 Heterorhabditis bacteriophora | reverse complement strand
CCTCTGATGGGGGGTACCTAGCTAAGCCTCTGATGGGGGGTACCTAGCTAAGCCTCTGATGGGGGGTACCTAGCTAAGCCTCTGATGGGGGGTACCTAGCTAAGCCTCTGATGGGGGGTACCTAGCTAAGCCTCTGATGGGGGGTACCTAGCTAAGCCTCTGATGGGGGGTACCTAGCTAAGCCTCTGATGGGGGGTACCTAGCTAAGCCTCTGATGGGGGGTACCTAGCTAAGCCTCTGATGGGGGGTACCTAGCTAAGCCTCTGATGGGGGGTACCTAGCTAAGCCTCTGATGGGGGGTACCTAGCTAAGCCTCTGATGGGGGGTACCTAGCTAAGCCTCTGATGGGGGGTACCTAGCTAAGCCTCTGATGGGGGGTACCTAGCTAAGCCTCTGATGGGGGGTACCTAGCTAAGCCTCTGATGGGGGGTACCTAGCTAAGCCTCTGATGGGGGGTACCTAGCTAAGCCTCTGATGGGGGGTACCTAGCTAAGCCTCTGATGGGGGGTACCTAGCTAAGCCTCTGATGGGGGGTACCTAGCTAAGCCTCTGATGGGGGGTACCTAGCTAAGCCTCTGATGGGGGGTACCTAGCTAAGCCTCTGATGGGGGGTACCTAGCTAAGCCTCTGATGGGGGGTACCTAGCTAAGCCTCTGATGGGGGGTACCTAGCTAAGCCTCTGATGGGGGGTACCTAGCTAAGCCTCTGATGGGGGGTACCTAGCTAAGCCTCTGATGGGGGGTACCTAGCTAAGCCTCTGATGGGGGGTACCTAGCTAAGCCTCTGATGGGGGGTACCTAGCTAAGCCTCTGATGGGGGGTACCTAGCTAAGCCTCTGATGGGGGGTACCTAGCTAAGCCTCTGATGGGGGGTACCTAGCTAAGCCTCTGATGGGGGGTACCTAGCTAAGCCTCTGATGGGGGGTACCTAGCTAAGCCTCTGATGGGGGGTACCTAGCTAAGCCTCTGATGGGGGGTACCTAGCTAAGCCTCTGATGGGGGGTACCTAGCTAAGCCTCTGATGGGGGGTACCTAGCTAAGCCTCTGATGGGGGGTACCTAGCTAAGCCTCTGATGGGGGGTACCTAGCTAAGCCTCTGATGGGGGGTACCTAGCTAAGCCTCTGATGGGGGGTACCTAGCTAAGCCTCTGATGGGGGGTACCTAGCTAAGCCTCTGATGGGGGGTACCTAGCTAAGCCTCTGATGGGGGGTACCTAGCTAAGCCTCTGATGGGGGGTACCTAGCTAAGCCTCTGATGGGGGGTACCTAGCTAAGCCTCTGATGGGGGGTACCTAGCTAAGCCTCTGATGGGGGGTACCTAGCTAAGCCTCTGATGGGGGGTACCTAGCTAAGCCTCTGATGGGGGGTACCTAGCTAAGCCTCTGATGGGGGGTACCTAGCTAAGCCTCTGATGGGGGGTACCTAGCTAAGCCTCTGATGGGGGGTACCTAGCTAAGCCTCTGATGGGGGGTACCTAGCTAAGCCTCTGATGGGGGGTACCTAGCTAAGCCTCTGATGGGGGGTACCTAGCTAAGCCTCTGATGGGGGGTACCTAGCTAAGCCTCTGATGGGGGGTACCTAGCTAAGCCTCTGATGGGGGGTACCTAGCTAAGCCTCTGATGGGGGGTACCTAGCTAAGCCTCTGATGGGGGGTACCTAGCTAAGCCTCTGATGGGGGGTACCTAGCTAAGCCTCTGATGGGGGGTACCTAGCTAAGCCTCTGATGGGGGGTACCTAGCTAAGCCTCTGATGGGGGGTACCTAGCTAAGCCTCTGATGGGGGGTACCTAGCTAAGCCTCTGATGGGGGGTACCTAGCTAAGCCTCTGATGGGGGGTACCTAGCTAAGCCTCTGATGGGGGGTACCTAGCTAAGCCTCTGATGGGGGGTACCTAGCTAAGCCTCTGATGGGGGGTACCTAGCTAAGCCTCTGATGGGGGGTACCTAGCTAAGCCTCTGATGGGGGGTACCTAGCTAAGCCTCTGATGGGGGGTACCTAGCTAAGCCTCTGATGGGGGGTACCTAGCTAAGCCTCTGATGGGGGGTACCTAGCTAAGCCTCTGATGGGGGGTACCTAGCTAAGCCTCTGATGGGGGGTACCTAGCTAAGCCTCTGATGGGGGGTACCTAGCTAAGCCTCTGATGGGGGGTACCTAGCTAAGCCTCTGATGGGGGGTACCTAGCTAAGCCTCTGATGGGGGGTACCTAGCTAAGCCTCTGATGGGGGGTACCTAGCTAAGCCTCTGATGGGGGGTACCTAGCTAAGCCTCTGATGGGGGGTACCTAGCTAAGCCTCTGATGGGGGGTACCTAGCTAAGCCTCTGATGGGGGGTACCTAGCTAAGCCTCTGATGGGGGGTACCTAGCTAAGCCTCTGATGGGGGGTACCTAGCTAAGCCTCTGATGGGGGGTACCTAGCTAAGCCTCTGATGGGGGGTACCTAGCTAAGCCTCTGATGGGGGGTACCTAGCTAAGCCTCTGATGGGGGGTACCTAGCTAAGCCTCTGATGGGGGGTACCTAGCTAAGCCTCTGATGGGGGGTACCTAGCTAAGCCTCTGATGGGGGGTACCTAGCTAAGCCTCTGATGGGGGGTACCTAGCTAAGCCTCTGATGGGGGGTACCTAGCTAAGCCTCTGATGGGGGGTACCTAGCTAAGCCTCTGATGGGGGGTACCTAGCTAAGCCTCTGATGGGGGGTACCTAGCTAAGCCTCTGATGGGGGGTACCTAGCTAAGCCTCTGATGGGGGGTACCTAGCTAAGCCTCTGATGGGGGGTACCTAGCTAAGCCTCTGATGGGGGGTACCTAGCTAAGCCTCTGATGGGGGGTACCTAGCTAAGCCTCTGATGGGGGGTACCTAGCTAAGCCTCTGATGGGGGGTACCTAGCTAAGCCTCTGATGGGGGGTACCTAGCTAAGCCTCTGATGGGGGGTACCTAGCTAAGCCTCTGATGGGGGGTACCTAGCTAAGCCTCTGATGGGGGGTACCTAGCTAAGCCTCTGATGGGGGGTACCTAGCTAAGCCTCTGATGGGGGGTACCTAGCTAAGCCTCTGATGGGGGGTACCTAGCTAAGCCTCTGATGGGGGGTACCTAGCTAAGCCTCTGATGGGGGGTACCTAGCTAAGCCTCTGATGGGGGGTACCTAGCTAAGCCTCTGATGGGGGGTACCTAGCTAAGCCTCTGATGGGGGGTACCTAGCTAAGCCTCTGATGGGGGGTACCTAGCTAAGCCTCTGATGGGGGGTACCTAGCTAAGCCTCTGATGGGGGGTACCTAGCTAAGCCTCTGATGGGGGGTACCTAGCTAAGCCTCTGATGGGGGGTACCTAGCTAAGCCTCTGATGGGGGGTACCTAGCTAAGCCTCTGATGGGGGGTACCTAGCTAAGCCTCTGATGGGGGGTACCTAGCTAAGCCTCTGATGGGGGGTACCTAGCTAAGCCTCTGATGGGGGGTACCTAGCTAAGCCTCTGATGGGGGGTACCTAGCTAAGCCTCTGATGGGGGGTACCTAGCTAAGCCTCTGATGGGGGGTACCTAGCTAAGCCTCTGATGGGGGGTACCTAGCTAAGCCTCTGATGGGGGGTACCTAGCTAAGCCTCTGATGGGGGGTACCTAGCTAAGCCTCTGATGGGGGGTACCTAGCTAAGCCTCTGATGGGGGGTACCTAGCTAAGCCTCTGATGGGGGGTACCTAGCTAAGCCTCTGATGGGGGGTACCTAGCTAAGCCTCTGATGGGGGGTACCTAGCTAAGCCTCTGATGGGGGGTACCTAGCTAAGCCTCTGATGGGGGGTACCTAGCTAAGCCTCTGATGGGGGGTACCTAGCTAAGCCTCTGATGGGGGGTACCTAGCTAAGCCTCTGATGGGGGGTACCTAGCTAAGCCTCTGATGGGGGGTACCTAGCTAAGCCTCTGATGGGGGGTACCTAGCTAAGCCTCTGATGGGGGGTACCTAGCTAAGCCTCTGATGGGGGGTACCTAGCTAAGCCTCTGATGGGGGGTACCTAGCTAAGCCTCTGATGGGGGGTACCTAGCTAAGCCTCTGATGGGGGGTACCTAGCTAAGCCTCTGATGGGGGGTACCTAGCTAAGCCTCTGATGGGGGGTACCTAGCTAAGCCTCTGATGGGGGGTACCTAGCTAAGCCTCTGATGGGGGGTACCTAGCTAAGCCTCTGATGGGGGGTACCTAGCTAAGCCTCTGATGGGGGGTACCTAGCTAAGCCTCTGATGGGGGGTACCTAGCTAAGCCTCTGATGGGGGGTACCTAGCTAAGCCTCTGATGGGGGGTACCTAGCTAAGCCTCTGATGGGGGGTACCTAGCTAAGCCTCTGATGGGGGGTACCTAGCTAAGCCTCTGATGGGGGGTACCTAGCTAAGCCTCTGATGGGGGGTACCTAGCTAAGCCTCTGATGGGGGGTACCTAGCTAAGCCTCTGATGGGGGGTACCTAGCTAAGCCTCTGATGGGGGGTACCTAGCTAAGCCTCTGATGGGGGGTACCTAGCTAAGCCTCTGATGGGGGGTACCTAGCTAAGCCTCTGATGGGGGGTACCTAGCTAAGCCTCTGATGGGGGGTACCTAGCTAAGCCTCTGATGGGGGGTACCTAGCTAAGCCTCTGATGGGGGGTACCTAGCTAAGCCTCTGATGGGGGGTACCTAGCTAAGCCTCTGATGGGGGGTACCTAGCTAAGCCTCTGATGGGGGGTACCTAGCTAAGCCTCTGATGGGGGGTACCTAGCTAAGCCTCTGATGGGGGGTACCTAGCTAAGCCTCTGATGGGGGGTACCTAGCTAAGCCTCTGATGGGGGGTACCTAGCTAAGCCTCTGATGGGGGGTACCTAGCTAAGCCTCTGATGGGGGGTACCTAGCTAAGCCTCTGATGGGGGGTACCTAGCTAAGCCTCTGATGGGGGGTACCTAGCTAAGCCTCTGATGGGGGGTACCTAGCTAAGCCTCTGATGGGGGGTACCTAGCTAAGCCTCTGATGGGGGGTACCTAGCTAAGCCTCTGATGGGGGGTACCTAGCTAAGCCTCTGATGGGGGGTACCTAGCTAAGCCTCTGATGGGGGGTACCTAGCTAAGCCTCTGATGGGGGGTACCTAGCTAAGCCTCTGATGGGGGGTACCTAGCTAAGCCTCTGATGGGGGGTACCTAGCTAAGCCTCTGATGGGGGGTACCTAGCTAAGCCTCTGATGGGGGGTACCTAGCTAAGCCTCTGATGGGGGGTACCTAGCTAAGCCTCTGATGGGGGGTACCTAGCTAAGCCTCTGATGGGGGGTACCTAGCTAAGCCTCTGATGGGGGGTACCTAGCTAAGCCTCTGATGGGGGGTACCTAGCTAAGCCTCTGATGGGGGGTACCTAGCTAAGCCTCTGATGGGGGGTACCTAGCTAAGCCTCTGATGGGGGGTACCTAGCTAAGCCTCTGATGGGGGGTACCTAGCTAAGCCTCTGATGGGGGGTACCTAGCTAAGCCTCTGATGGGGGGTACCTAGCTAAGCCTCTGATGGGGGGTACCTAGCTAAGCCTCTGATGGGGGGTACCTAGCTAAGCCTCTGATGGGGGGTACCTAGCTAAGCCTCTGATGGGGGGTACCTAGCTAAGCCTCTGATGGGGGGTACCTAGCTAAGCCTCTGATGGGGGGTACCTAGCTAAGCCTCTGATGGGGGGTACCTAGCTAAGCCTCTGATGGGGGGTACCTAGCTAAGCCTCTGATGGGGGGTACCTAGCTAAGCCTCTGATGGGGGGTACCTAGCTAAGCCTCTGATGGGGGGTACCTAGCTAAGCCTCTGATGGGGGGTACCTAGCTAAGCCTCTGATGGGGGGTACCTAGCTAAGCCTCTGATGGGGGGTACCTAGCTAAGCCTCTGATGGGGGGTACCTAGCTAAGCCTCTGATGGGGGGTACCTAGCTAAGCCTCTGATGGGGGGTACCTAGCTAAGCCTCTGATGGGGGGTACCTAGCTAAGCCTCTGATGGGGGGTACCTAGCTAAGCCTCTGATGGGGGGTACCTAGCTAAGCCTCTGATGGGGGGTACCTAGCTAAGCCTCTGATGGGGGGTACCTAGCTAAGCCTCTGATGGGGGGTACCTAGCTAAGCCTCTGATGGGGGGTACCTAGCTAAGCCTCTGATGGGGGGTACCTAGCTAAGCCTCTGATGGGGGGTACCTAGCTAAGCCTCTGATGGGGGGTACCTAGCTAAGCCTCTGATGGGGGGTACCTAGCTAAGCCTCTGATGGGGGGTACCTAGCTAAGCCTCTGATGGGGGGTACCTAGCTAAGCCTCTGATGGGGGGTACCTAGCTAAGCCTCTGATGGGGGGTACCTAGCTAAGCCTCTGATGGGGGGTACCTAGCTAAGCCTCTGATGGGGGGTACCTAGCTAAGCCTCTGATGGGGGGTACCTAGCTAAGCCTCTGATGGGGGGTACCTAGCTAAGCCTCTGATGGGGGGTACCTAGCTAAGCCTCTGATGGGGGGTACCTAGCTAAGCCTCTGATGGGGGGTACCTAGCTAAGCCTCTGATGGGGGGTACCTAGCTAAGCCTCTGATGGGGGGTACCTAGCTAAGCCTCTGATGGGGGGTACCTAGCTAAGCCTCTGATGGGGGGTACCTAGCTAAGCCTCTGATGGGGGGTACCTAGCTAAGCCTCTGATGGGGGGTACCTAGCTAAGCCTCTGATGGGGGGTACCTAGCTAAGCCTCTGATGGGGGGTACCTAGCTAAGCCTCTGATGGGGGGTACCTAGCTAAGCCTCTGATGGGGGGTACCTAGCTAAGCCTCTGATGGGGGGTACCTAGCTAAGCCTCTGATGGGGGGTACCTAGCTAAGCCTCTGATGGGGGGTACCTAGCTAAGCCTCTGATGGGGGGTACCTAGCTAAGCCTCTGATGGGGGGTACCTAGCTAAGCCTCTGATGGGGGGTACCTAGCTAAGCCTCTGATGGGGGGTACCTAGCTAAGCCTCTGATGGGGGGTACCTAGCTAAGCCTCTGATGGGGGGTACCTAGCTAAGCCTCTGATGGGGGGTACCTAGCTAAGCCTCTGATGGGGGGTACCTAGCTAAGCCTCTGATGGGGGGTACCTAGCTAAGCCTCTGATGGGGGGTACCTAGCTAAGCCTCTGATGGGGGGTACCTAGCTAAGCCTCTGATGGGGGGTACCTAGCTAAGCCTCTGATGGGGGGTACCTAGCTAAGCCTCTGATGGGGGGTACCTAGCTAAGCCTCTGATGGGGGGTACCTAGCTAAGCCTCTGATGGGGGGTACCTAGCTAAGCCTCTGATGGGGGGTACCTAGCTAAGCCTCTGATGGGGGGTACCTAGCTAAGCCTCTGATGGGGGGTACCTAGCTAAGCCTCTGATGGGGGGTACCTAGCTAAGCCTCTGATGGGGGGTACCTAGCTAAGCCTCTGATGGGGGGTACCTAGCTAAGCCTCTGATGGGGGGTACCTAGCTAAGCCTCTGATGGGGGGTACCTAGCTAAGCCTCTGATGGGGGGTACCTAGCTAAGCCTCTGATGGGGGGTACCTAGCTAAGCCTCTGATGGGGGGTACCTAGCTAAGCCTCTGATGGGGGGTGTACCTAGCTAAGCCTCTGATGGGGGGTACCTAGCTAAGCCTCTGATGGGGGGTACCTAGCTAAGCCTCTGATGGGGGGTACCTAGCTAAGCCTCTGATGGGGGGTACCTAGCTAAGCCTCTGATGGGGGGTACCTAGCTAAGCCTCTGATGGGGGGTACCTAGCTAAGCCTCTGATGGGGGGTACCTAGCTAAGCCTCTGATGGGGGGTACCTAGCTAAGCCTCTGATGGGGGGTACCTAGCTAAGCCTCTGATGGGGGGTACCTAGCTAAGCCTCTGATGGGGGGTACCTAGCTAAGCCTCTGATGGGGGGTACCTAGCTAAGCCTCTGATGGGGGGTACCTAGCTAAGCCTCTGATGGGGGGTACCTAGCTAAGCCTCTGATGGGGGGTACCTAGCTAAGCCTCTGATGGGGGGTACCTAGCTAAGCCTCTGATGGGGGGTACCTAGCTAAGCCTCTGATGGGGGGTACCTAGCTAAGCCTCTGATGGGGGGTACCTAGCTAAGCCTCTGATGGGGGGTACCTAGCTAAGCCTCTGATGGGGGGTACCTAGCTAAGCCTCTGATGGGGGGTACCTAGCTAAGCCTCTGATGGGGGGTACCTAGCTAAGCCTCTGATGGGGGGTACCTAGCTAAGCCTCTGATGGGGGGTACCTAGCTAAGCCTCTGATGGGGGGTACCTAGCTAAGCCTCTGATGGGGGGTACCTAGCTAAGCCTCTGATGGGGGGTACCTAGCTAAGCCTCTGATGGGGGGTACCTAGCTAAGCCTCTGATGGGGGGTACCTAGCTAAGCCTCTGATGGGGGGTACCTAGCTAAGCCTCTGATGGGGGGTACCTAGCTAAGCCTCTGATGGGGGGTACCTAGCTAAGCCTCTGATGGGGGGTACCTAGCTAAGCCTCTGATGGGGGGTACCTAGCTAAGCCTCTGATGGGGGGTACCTAGCTAAGCCTCTGATGGGGGGTACCTAGCTAAGCCTCTGATGGGGGGTACCTAGCTAAGCCTCTGATGGGGGGTACCTAGCTAAGCCTCTGATGGGGGGTACCTAGCTAAGCCTCTGATGGGGGGTACCTAGCTAAGCCTCTGATGGGGGGTACCTAGCTAAGCCTCTGATGGGGGGTACCTAGCTAAGCCTCTGATGGGGGGTACCTAGCTAAGCCTCTGATGGGGGGTACCTAGCTAAGCCTCTGATGGGGGGTACCTAGCTAAGCCTCTGATGGGGGGTACCTAGCTAAGCCTCTGATGGGGGGTACCTAGCTAAGCCTCTGATGGGGGGTACCTAGCTAAGCCTCTGATGGGGGGTACCTAGCTAAGCCTCTGATGGGGGGTACCTAGCTAAGCCTCTGATGGGGGGTACCTAGCTAAGCCTCTGATGGGGGGTACCTAGCTAAGCCTCTGATGGGGGGTACCTAGCTAAGCCTCTGATGGGGGGTACCTAGCTAAGCCTCTGATGGGGGGTACCTAGCTAAGCCTCTGATGGGGGGTACCTAGCTAAGCCTCTGATGGGGGGTACCTAGCTAAGCCTCTGATGGGGGGTACCTAGCTAAGCCTCTGATGGGGGGTACCTAGCTAAGCCTCTGATGGGGGGTACCTAGCTAAGCCTCTGATGGGGGGTACCTAGCTAAGCCTCTGATGGGGGGTACCTAGCTAAGCCTCTGATGGGGGGTACCTAGCTAAGCCTCTGATGGGGGGTACCTAGCTAAGCCTCTGATGGGGGGTACCTAGCTAAGCCTCTGATGGGGGGTACCTAGCTAAGCCTCTGATGGGGGGTACCTAGCTAAGCCTCTGATGGGGGGTACCTAGCTAAGCCTCTGATGGGGGGTACCTAGCTAAGCCTCTGATGGGGGGTACCTAGCTAAGCCTCTGATGGGGGGTACCTAGCTAAGCCTCTGATGGGGGGTACCTAGCTAAGCCTCTGATGGGGGGTACCTAGCTAAGCCTCTGATGGGGGGTACCTAGCTAAGCCTCTGATGGGGGGTACCTAGCTAAGCCTCTGATGGGGGGTACCTAGCTAAGCCTCTGATGGGGGGTACCTAGCTAAGCCTCTGATGGGGGGTACCTAGCTAAGCCTCTGATGGGGGGTACCTAGCTAAGCCTCTGATGGGGGGTACCTAGCTAAGCCTCTGATGGGGGGTACCTAGCTAAGCCTCTGATGGGGGGTACCTAGCTAAGCCTCTGATGGGGGGTACCTAGCTAAGCCTCTGATGGGGGGTACCTAGCTAAGCCTCTGATGGGGGGTACCTAGCTAAGCCTCTGATGGGGGGTACCTAGCTAAGCCTCTGATGGGGGGTACCTAGCTAAGCCTCTGATGGGGGGTACCTAGCTAAGCCTCTGATGGGGGGTACCTAGCTAAGCCTCTGATGGGGGGTACCTAGCTAAGCCTCTGATGGGGGGTACCTAGCTAAGCCTCTGATGGGGGGTACCTAGCTAAGCCTCTGATGGGGGGTACCTAGCTAAGCCTCTGATGGGGGGTACCTAGCTAAGCCTCTGATGGGGGGTACCTAGCTAAGCCTCTGATGGGGGGTACCTAGCTAAGCCTCTGATGGGGGGTACCTAGCTAAGCCTCTGATGGGGGGTACCTAGCTAAGCCTCTGATGGGGGGTACCTAGCTAAGCCTCTGATGGGGGGTACCTAGCTAAGCCTCTGATGGGGGGTACCTAGCTAAGCCTCTGATGGGGGGTACCTAGCTAAGCCTCTGATGGGGGGTACCTAGCTAAGCCTCTGATGGGGGGTACCTAGCTAAGCCTCTGATGGGGGGTACCTAGCTAAGCCTCTGATGGGGGGTACCTAGCTAAGCCTCTGATGGGGGGTACCTAGCTAAGCCTCTGATGGGGGGTACCTAGCTAAGCCTCTGATGGGGGGTACCTAGCTAAGCCTCTGATGGGGGGTACCTAGCTAAGCCTCTGATGGGGGGTACCTAGCTAAGCCTCTGATGGGGGGTACCTAGCTAAGCCTCTGATGGGGGGTACCTAGCTAAGCCTCTGATGGGGGGTACCTAGCTAAGCCTCTGATGGGGGGTACCTAGCTAAGCCTCTGATGGGGGGTACCTAGCTAAGCCTCTGATGGGGGGTACCTAGCTAAGCCTCTGATGGGGGGTACCTAGCTAAGCCTCTGATGGGGGGTACCTAGCTAAGCCTCTGATGGGGGGTACCTAGCTAAGCCTCTGATGGGGGGTACCTAGCTAAGCCTCTGATGGGGGGTACCTAGCTAAGCCTCTGATGGGGGGTACCTAGCTAAGCCTCTGATGGGGGGTACCTAGCTAAGCCTCTGATGGGGGGTACCTAGCTAAGCCTCTGATGGGGGGTACCTAGCTAAGCCTCTGATGGGGGGTACCTAGCTAAGCCTCTGATGGGGGGTACCTAGCTAAGCCTCTGATGGGGGGTACCTAGCTAAGCCTCTGATGGGGGGTACCTAGCTAAGCCTCTGATGGGGGGTACCTAGCTAAGCCTCTGATGGGGGGTACCTAGCTAAGCCTCTGATGGGGGGTACCTAGCTAAGCCTCTGATGGGGGGTACCTAGCTAAGCCTCTGATGGGGGGTACCTAGCTAAGCCTCTGATGGGGGGTACCTAGCTAAGCCTCTGATGGGGGGTACCTAGCTAAGCCTCTGATGGGGGGTACCTAGCTAAGCCTCTGATGGGGGGTACCTAGCTAAGCCTCTGATGGGGGGTACCTAGCTAAGCCTCTGATGGGGGGTACCTAGCTAAGCCTCTGATGGGGGGTACCTAGCTAAGCCTCTGATGGGGGGTACCTAGCTAAGCCTCTGATGGGGGGTACCTAGCTAAGCCTCTGATGGGGGGTACCTAGCTAAGCCTCTGATGGGGGGTACCTAGCTAAGCCTCTGATGGGGGGTACCTAGCTAAGCCTCTGATGGGGGGTACCTAGCTAAGCCTCTGATGGGGGGTACCTAGCTAAGCCTCTGATGGGGGGTACCTAGCTAAGCCTCTGATGGGGGGTACCTAGCTAAGCCTCTGATGGGGGGTACCTAGCTAAGCCTCTGATGGGGGGTACCTAGCTAAGCCTCTGATGGGGGGTACCTAGCTAAGCCTCTGATGGGGGGTACCTAGCTAAGCCTCTGATGGGGGGTACCTAGCTAAGCCTCTGATGGGGGGTACCTAGCTAAGCCTCTGATGGGGGGTACCTAGCTAAGCCTCTGATGGGGGGTACCTAGCTAAGCCTCTGATGGGGGGTACCTAGCTAAGCCTCTGATGGGGGGTACCTAGCTAAGCCTCTGATGGGGGGTACCTAGCTAAGCCTCTGATGGGGGGTACCTAGCTAAGCCTCTGATGGGGGGTACCTAGCTAAGCCTCTGATGGGGGGTACCTAGCTAAGCCTCTGATGGGGGGTACCTAGCTAAGCCTCTGATGGGGGGTACCTAGCTAAGCCTCTGATGGGGGGTACCTAGCTAAGCCTCTGATGGGGGGTACCTAGCTAAGCCTCTGATGGGGGGTACCTAGCTAAGCCTCTGATGGGGGGTACCTAGCTAAGCCTCTGATGGGGGGTACCTAGCTAAGCCTCTGATGGGGGGTACCTAGCTAAGCCTCTGATGGGGGGTACCTAGCTAAGCCTCTGATGGGGGGTACCTAGCTAAGCCTCTGATGGGGGGTACCTAGCTAAGCCTCTGATGGGGGGTACCTAGCTAAGCCTCTGATGGGGGGTACCTAGCTAAGCCTCTGATGGGGGGTACCTAGCTAAGCCTCTGATGGGGGGTACCTAGCTAAGCCTCTGATGGGGGGTACCTAGCTAAGCCTCTGATGGGGGGTACCTAGCTAAGCCTCTGATGGGGGGTACCTAGCTAAGCCTCTGATGGGGGGTACCTAGCTAAGCCTCTGATGGGGGGTACCTAGCTAAGCCTCTGATGGGGGGTACCTAGCTAAGCCTCTGATGGGGGGTACCTAGCTAAGCCTCTGATGGGGGGTACCTAGCTAAGCCTCTGATGGGGGGTACCTAGCTAAGCCTCTGATGGGGGGTACCTAGCTAAGCCTCTGATGGGGGGTACCTAGCTAAGCCTCTGATGGGGGGTACCTAGCTAAGCCTGATGGGGGGTACCTAGCTAAGCCTCTGATGGGGGGTACCTAGCTAAGCCTCTGATGGGGGGTACCTAGCTAAGCCTCTGATGGGGGGTACCTAGCTAAGCCTCTGATGGGGGGTACCTAGCTAAGCCTCTGATGGGGGGTACCTAGCTAAGCCTCTGATGGGGGGTACCTAGCTAAGCCTCTGATGGGGGGTACCTAGCTAAGCCTCTGATGGGGGGTACCTAGCTAAGCCTCTGATGGGGGGTACCTAGCTAAGCCTCTGATGGGGGGTACCTAGCTAAGCCTCTGATGGGGGGTACCTAGCTAAGCCTCTGATGGGGGGTACCTAGCTAAGCCTCTGATGGGGGGTACCTAGCTAAGCCTCTGATGGGGGGTACCTAGCTAAGCCTCTGATGGGGGGTACCTAGCTAAGCCTCTGATGGGGGGTACCTAGCTAAGCCTCTGATGGGGGGTACCTAGCTAAGCCTCTGATGGGGGGTACCTAGCTAAGCCTCTGATGGGGGGTACCTAGCTAAGCCTCTGATGGGGGGTACCTAGCTAAGCCTCTGATGGGGGGTACCTAGCTAAGCCTCTGATGGGGGGTACCTAGCTAAGCCTCTGATGGGGGGTACCTAGCTAAGCCTCTGATGGGGGGTACCTAGCTAAGCCTCTGATGGGGGGTACCTAGCTAAGCCTCTGATGGGGGGTACCTAGCTAAGCCTCTGATGGGGGGTACCTAGCTAAGCCTCTGATGGGGGGTACCTAGCTAAGCCTCTGATGGGGGGTACCTAGCTAAGCCTCTGATGGGGGGTACCTAGCTAAGCCTCTGATGGGGGGTACCTAGCTAAGCCTCTGATGGGGGGTACCTAGCTAAGCCTCTGATGGGGGGTACCTAGCTAAGCCTCTGATGGGGGGTACCTAGCTAAGCCTCTGATGGGGGGTACCTAGCTAAGCCTCTGATGGGGGGTACCTAGCTAAGCCTCTGATGGGGGGTACCTAGCTAAGCCTCTGATGGGGGGTACCTAGCTAAGCCTCTGATGGGGGGTACCTAGCTAAGCCTCTGATGGGGGGTACCTAGCTAAGCCTCTGATGGGGGGTACCTAGCTAAGCCTCTGATGGGGGGTACCTAGCTAAGCCTCTGATGGGGGGTACCTAGCTAAGCCTCTGATGGGGGGTACCTAGCTAAGCCTCTGATGGGGGGTACCTAGCTAAGCCTCTGATGGGGGGTACCTAGCTAAGCCTCTGATGGGGGGTACCTAGCTAAGCCTCTGATGGGGGGTACCTAGCTAAGCCTCTGATGGGGGGTACCTAGCTAAGCCTCTGATGGGGGGTACCTAGCTAAGCCTCTGATGGGGGGTACCTAGCTAAGCCTCTGATGGGGGGTACCTAGCTAAGCCTCTGATGGGGGGTACCTAGCTAAGCCTCTGATGGGGGGTACCTAGCTAAGCCTCTGATGGGGGGTACCTAGCTAAGCCTCTGATGGGGGGTACCTAGCTAAGCCTCTGATGGGGGGTACCTAGCTAAGCCTCTGATGGGGGGTACCTAGCTAAGCCTCTGATGGGGGGTACCTAGCTAAGCCTCTGATGGGGGGTACCTAGCTAAGCCTCTGATGGGGGGTACCTAGCTAAGCCTCTGATGGGGGGTACCTAGCTAAGCCTCTGATGGGGGGTACCTAGCTAAGCCTCTGATGGGGGGTACCTAGCTAAGCCTCTGATGGGGGGTACCTAGCTAAGCCTCTGATGGGGGGTACCTAGCTAAGCCTCTGATGGGGGGTACCTAGCTAAGCCTCTGATGGGGGGTACCTAGCTAAGCCTCTGATGGGGGGTACCTAGCTAAGCCTCTGATGGGGGGTACCTAGCTAAGCCTCTGATGGGGGGTACCTAGCTAAGCCTCTGATGGGGGGTACCTAGCTAAGCCTCTGATGGGGGGTACCTAGCTAAGCCTCTGATGGGGGGTACCTAGCTAAGCCTCTGATGGGGGGTACCTAGCTAAGCCTCTGATGGGGGGTACCTAGCTAAGCCTCTGATGGGGGGTACCTAGCTAAGCCTCTGATGGGGGGTACCTAGCTAAGCCTCTGATGGGGGGTACCTAGCTAAGCCTCTGATGGGGGGTACCTAGCTAAGCCTCTGATGGGGGGTACCTAGCTAAGCCTCTGATGGGGGGTACCTAGCTAAGCCTCTGATGGGGGGTACCTAGCTAAGCCTCTGATGGGGGGTACCTAGCTAAGCCTCTGATGGGGGGTACCTAGCTAAGCCTCTGATGGGGGGTACCTAGCTAAGCCTCTGATGGGGGGTACCTAGCTAAGCCTCTGATGGGGGGTACCTAGCTAAGCCTCTGATGGGGGGTACCTAGCTAAGCCTCTGATGGGGGGTACCTAGCTAAGCCTCTGATGGGGGGTACCTAGCTAAGCCTCTGATGGGGGGTACCTAGCTAAGCCTCTGATGGGGGGTACCTAGCTAAGCCTCTGATGGGGGGTACCTAGCTAAGCCTCTGATGGGGGGTACCTAGCTAAGCCTCTGATGGGGGGTACCTAGCTAAGCCTCTGATGGGGGGTACCTAGCTAAGCCTCTGATGGGGGGTACCTAGCTAAGCCTCTGATGGGGGGTACCTAGCTAAGCCTCTGATGGGGGGTACCTAGCTAAGCCTCTGATGGGGGGTACCTAGCTAAGCCTCTGATGGGGGGTACCTAGCTAAGCCTCTGATGGGGGGTACCTAGCTAAGCCTCTGATGGGGGGTACCTAGCTAAGCCTCTGATGGGGGGTACCTAGCTAAGCCTCTGATGGGGGGTACCTAGCTAAGCCTCTGATGGGGGGTACCTAGCTAAGCCTCTGATGGGGGGTACCTAGCTAAGCCTCTGATGGGGGGTACCTAGCTAAGCCTCTGATGGGGGGTACCTAGCTAAGCCTCTGATGGGGGGTACCTAGCTAAGCCTCTGATGGGGGGTACCTAGCTAAGCCTCTGATGGGGGGTACCTAGCTAAGCCTCTGATGGGGGGTACCTAGCTAAGCCTCTGATGGGGGGTACCTAGCTAAGCCTCTGATGGGGGGTACCTAGCTAAGCCTCTGATGGGGGGTACCTAGCTAAGCCTCTGATGGGGGGTACCTAGCTAAGCCTCTGATGGGGGGTACCTAGCTAAGCCTCTGATGGGGGGTACCTAGCTAAGCCTCTGATGGGGGGTACCTAGCTAAGCCTCTGATGGGGGGTACCTAGCTAAGCCTCTGATGGGGGGTACCTAGCTAAGCCTCTGATGGGGGGTACCTAGCTAAGCCTCTGATGGGGGGTACCTAGCTAAGCCTCTGATGGGGGGTACCTAGCTAAGCCTCTGATGGGGGGTACCTAGCTAAGCCTCTGATGGGGGGTACCTAGCTAAGCCTCTGATGGGGGGTACCTAGCTAAGCCTCTGATGGGGGGTACCTAGCTAAGCCTCTGATGGGGGGTACCTAGCTAAGCCTCTGATGGGGGGTACCTAGCTAAGCCTCTGATGGGGGGTACCTAGCTAAGCCTCTGATGGGGGGTACCTAGCTAAGCCTCTGATGGGGGGTACCTAGCTAAGCCTCTGATGGGGGGTACCTAGCTAAGCCTCTGATGGGGGGTACCTAGCTAAGCCTCTGATGGGGGGTACCTAGCTAAGCCTCTGATGGGGGGTACCTAGCTAAGCCTCTGATGGGGGGTACCTAGCTAAGCCTCTGATGGGGGGTACCTAGCTAAGCCTCTGATGGGGGGTACCTAGCTAAGCCTCTGATGGGGGGTACCTAGCTAAGCCTCTGATGGGGGGTACCTAGCTAAGCCTCTGATGGGGGGTACCTAGCTAAGCCTCTGATGGGGGGTACCTAGCTAAGCCTCTGATGGGGGGTACCTAGCTAAGCCTCTGATGGGGGGTACCTAGCTAAGCCTCTGATGGGGGGTACCTAGCTAAGCCTCTGATGGGGGGTACCTAGCTAAGCCTCTGATGGGGGGTACCTAGCTAAGCCTCTGATGGGGGGTACCTAGCTAAGCCTCTGATGGGGGGTACCTAGCTAAGCCTCTGATGGGGGGTACCTAGCTAAGCCTCTGATGGGGGGTACCTAGCTAAGCCTCTGATGGGGGGTACCTAGCTAAGCCTCTGATGGGGGGTACCTAGCTAAGCCTCTGATGGGGGGTACCTAGCTAAGCCTCTGATGGGGGGTACCTAGCTAAGCCTCTGATGGGGGGTACCTAGCTAAGCCTCTGATGGGGGGTACCTAGCTAAGCCTCTGATGGGGGGTACCTAGCTAAGCCTCTGATGGGGGGTACCTAGCTAAGCCTCTGATGGGGGGTACCTAGCTAAGCCTCTGATGGGGGGTACCTAGCTAAGCCTCTGATGGGGGGTACCTAGCTAAGCCTCTGATGGGGGGTACCTAGCTAAGCCTCTGATGGGGGGTACCTAGCTAAGCCTCTGATGGGGGGTACCTAGCTAAGCCTCTGATGGGGGGTACCTAGCTAAGCCTCTGATGGGGGGTACCTAGCTAAGCCTCTGATGGGGGGTACCTAGCTAAGCCTCTGATGGGGGGTACCTAGCTAAGCCTCTGATGGGGGGTACCTAGCTAAGCCTCTGATGGGGGGTACCTAGCTAAGCCTCTGATGGGGGGTACCTAGCTAAGCCTCTGATGGGGGGTACCTAGCTAAGCCTCTGATGGGGGGTACCTAGCTAAGCCTCTGATGGGGGGTACCTAGCTAAGCCTCTGATGGGGGGTACCTAGCTAAGCCTCTGATGGGGGGTACCTAGCTAAGCCTCTGATGGGGGGTACCTAGCTAAGCCTCTGATGGGGGGTACCTAGCTAAGCCTCTGATGGGGGGTACCTAGCTAAGCCTCTGATGGGGGGTACCTAGCTAAGCCTCTGATGGGGGGTACCTAGCTAAGCCTCTGATGGGGGGTACCTAGCTAAGCCTCTGATGGGGGGTACCTAGCTAAGCCTCTGATGGGGGGTACCTAGCTAAGCCTCTGATGGGGGGTACCTAGCTAAGCCTCTGATGGGGGGTACCTAGCTAAGCCTCTGATGGGGGGTACCTAGCTAAGCCTCTGATGGGGGGTACCTAGCTAAGCCTCTGATGGGGGGTACCTAGCTAAGCCTCTGATGGGGGGTACCTAGCTAAGCCTCTGATGGGGGGTACCTAGCTAAGCCTCTGATGGGGGGTACCTAGCTAAGCCTCTGATGGGGGGTACCTAGCTAAGCCTCTGATGGGGGGTACCTAGCTAAGCCTCTGATGGGGGGTACCTAGCTAAGCCTCTGATGGGGGGTACCTAGCTAAGCCTCTGATGGGGGGTACCTAGCTAAGCCTCTGATGGGGGGTACCTAGCTAAGCCTCTGATGGGGGGTACCTAGCTAAGCCTCTGATGGGGGGTACCTAGCTAAGCCTCTGATGGGGGGTACCTAGCTAAGCCTCTGATGGGGGGTACCTAGCTAAGCCTCTGATGGGGGGTACCTAGCTAAGCCTCTGATGGGGGGTACCTAGCTAAGCCTCTGATGGGGGGTACCTAGCTAAGCCTCTGATGGGGGGTACCTAGCTAAGCCTCTGATGGGGGGTACCTAGCTAAGCCTCTGATGGGGGGTACCTAGCTAAGCCTCTGATGGGGGGTACCTAGCTAAGCCTCTGATGGGGGGTACCTAGCTAAGCCTCTGATGGGGGGTACCTAGCTAAGCCTCTGATGGGGGGTACCTAGCTAAGCCTCTGATGGGGGGTACCTAGCTAAGCCTCTGATGGGGGGTACCTAGCTAAGCCTCTGATGGGGGGTACCTAGCTAAGCCTCTGATGGGGGGTACCTAGCTAAGCCTCTGATGGGGGGTACCTAGCTAAGCCTCTGATGGGGGGTACCTAGCTAAGCCTCTGATGGGGGGTACCTAGCTAAGCCTCTGATGGGGGGTACCTAGCTAAGCCTCTGATGGGGGGTACCTAGCTAAGCCTCTGATGGGGGGTACCTAGCTAAGCCTCTGATGGGGGGTACCTAGCTAAGCCTCTGATGGGGGGTACCTAGCTAAGCCTCTGATGGGGGGTACCTAGCTAAGCCTCTGATGGGGGGTACCTAGCTAAGCCTCTGATGGGGGGTACCTAGCTAAGCCTCTGATGGGGGGTACCTAGCTAAGCCTCTGATGGGGGGTACCTAGCTAAGCCTCTGATGGGGGGTACCTAGCTAAGCCTCTGATGGGGGGTACCTAGCTAAGCCTCTGATGGGGGGTACCTAGCTAAGCCTCTGATGGGGGGTACCTAGCTAAGCCTCTGATGGGGGGTACCTAGCTAAGCCTCTGATGGGGGGTACCTAGCTAAGCCTCTGATGGGGGGTACCTAGCTAAGCCTCTGATGGGGGGTACCTAGCTAAGCCTCTGATGGGGGGTACCTAGCTAAGCCTCTGATGGGGGGTACCTAGCTAAGCCTCTGATGGGGGGTACCTAGCTAAGCCTCTGATGGGGGGTACCTAGCTAAGCCTCTGATGGGGGGTACCTAGCTAAGCCTCTGATGGGGGGTACCTAGCTAAGCCTCTGATGGGGGGTACCTAGCTAAGCCTCTGATGGGGGGTACCTAGCTAAGCCTCTGATGGGGGGTACCTAGCTAAGCCTCTGATGGGGGGGACCTAGCTAAGCCTCTGATGGGGGGTACCTAGCTAAGCCTCTGATGGGGGGTACCTAGCTAAGCCTCTGATGGGGGGTACCTAGCTAAGCCTCTGATGGGGGGTACCTAGCTAAGCCTCTGATGGGGGGTACCTAGCTAAGCCTCTGATGGGGGGTACCTAGCTAAGCCTCTGATGGGGGGTACCTAGCTAAGCCTCTGATGGGGGGTACCTAGCTAAGCCTCTGATGGGGGGTACCTAGCTAAGCCTCTGATGGGGGGTACCTAGCTAAGCCTCTGATGGGGGGTACCTAGCTAAGCCTCTGATGGGGGGTACCTAGCTAAGCCTCTGATGGGGGGTACCTAGCTAAGCCTCTGATGGGGGGTACCTAGCTAAGCCTCTGATGGGGGGTACCTAGCTAAGCCTCTGATGGGGGGTACCTAGCTAAGCCTCTGATGGGGGGTACCTAGCTAAGCCTCTGATGGGGGGTACCTAGCTAAGCCTCTGATGGGGGGTACCTAGCTAAGCCTCTGATGGGGGGTACCTAGCTAAGCCTCTGATGGGGGGTACCTAGCTAAGCCTCTGATGGGGGGTACCTAGCTAAGCCTCTGATGGGGGGTACCTAGCTAAGCCTCTGATGGGGGGTACCTAGCTAAGCCTCTGATGGGGGGTACCTAGCTAAGCCTCTGATGGGGGGTACCTAGCTAAGCCTCTGATGGGGGGTACCTAGCTAAGCCTCTGATGGGGGGTACCTAGCTAAGCCTCTGATGGGGGGTACCTAGCTAAGCCTCTGATGGGGGGTACCTAGCTAAGCCTCTGATGGGGGGTACCTAGCTAAGCCTCTGATGGGGGGTACCTAGCTAAGCCTCTGATGGGGGGTACCTAGCTAAGCCTCTGATGGGGGGTACCTAGCTAAGCCTCTGATGGGGGGTACCTAGCTAAGCCTCTGATGGGGGGTACCTAGCTAAGCCTCTGATGGGGGGTACCTAGCTAAGCCTCTGATGGGGGGTACCTAGCTAAGCCTCTGATGGGGGGTACCTAGCTAAGCCTCTGATGGGGGGTACCTAGCTAAGCCTCTGATGGGGGGTACCTAGCTAAGCCTCTGATGGGGGGTACCTAGCTAAGCCTCTGATGGGGGGTACCTAGCTAAGCCTCTGATGGGGGGTACCTAGCTAAGCCTCTGATGGGGGGTACCTAGCTAAGCCTCTGATGGGGGGTACCTAGCTAAGCCTCTGATGGGGGGTACCTAGCTAAGCCTCTGATGGGGGGTACCTAGCTAAGCCTCTGATGGGGGGTACCTAGCTAAGCCTCTGATGGGGGGTACCTAGCTAAGCCTCTGATGGGGGGTACCTAGCTAAGCCTCTGATGGGGGGTACCTAGCTAAGCCTCTGATGGGGGGTACCTAGCTAAGCCTCTGATGGGGGGTACCTAGCTAAGCCTCTGATGGGGGGTACCTAGCTAAGCCTCTGATGGGGGGTACCTAGCTAAGCCTCTGATGGGGGGTACCTAGCTAAGCCTCTGATGGGGGGTACCTAGCTAAGCCTCTGATGGGGGGTACCTAGCTAAGCCTCTGATGGGGGGTACCTAGCTAAGCCTCTGATGGGGGGTACCTAGCTAAGCCTCTGATGGGGGGTACCTAGCTAAGCCTCTGATGGGGGGTACCTAGCTAAGCCTCTGATGGGGGGTACCTAGCTAAGCCTCTGATGGGGGGTACCTAGCTAAGCCTCTGATGGGGGGTACCTAGCTAAGCCTCTGATGGGGGGTACCTAGCTAAGCCTCTGATGGGGGGTACCTAGCTAAGCCTCTGATGGGGGGTACCTAGCTAAGCCTCTGATGGGGGGTACCTAGCTAAGCCTCTGATGGGGGGTACCTAGCTAAGCCTCTGATGGGGGGTACCTAGCTAAGCCTCTGATGGGGGGTACCTAGCTAAGCCTCTGATGGGGGGTACCTAGCTAAGCCTCTGATGGGGGGTACCTAGCTAAGCCTCTGATGGGGGGTACCTAGCTAAGCCTCTGATGGGGGGTACCTAGCTAAGCCTCTGATGGGGGGTACCTAGCTAAGCCTCTGATGGGGGGTACCTAGCTAAGCCTCTGATGGGGGGTACCTAGCTAAGCCTCTGATGGGGGGTACCTAGCTAAGCCTCTGATGGGGGGTACCTAGCTAAGCCTCTGATGGGGGGTACCTAGCTAAGCCTCTGATGGGGGGTACCTAGCTAAGCCTCTGATGGGGGGTACCTAGCTAAGCCTCTGATGGGGGGTACCTAGCTAAGCCTCTGATGGGGGGTACCTAGCTAAGCCTCTGATGGGGGGTACCTAGCTAAGCCTCTGATGGGGGGTACCTAGCTAAGCCTCTGATGGGGGGTACCTAGCTAAGCCTCTGATGGGGGGTACCTAGCTAAGCCTCTGATGGGGGGTACCTAGCTAAGCCTCTGATGGGGGGTACCTAGCTAAGCCTCTGATGGGGGGTACCTAGCTAAGCCTCTGATGGGGGGTACCTAGCTAAGCCTCTGATGGGGGGTACCTAGCTAAGCCTCTGATGGGGGGTACCTAGCTAAGCCTCTGATGGGGGGTACCTAGCTAAGCCTCTGATGGGGGGTACCTAGCTAAGCCTCTGATGGGGGGTACCTAGCTAAGCCTCTGATGGGGGGTACCTAGCTAAGCCTCTGATGGGGGGTACCTAGCTAAGCCTCTGATGGGGGGTACCTAGCTAAGCCTCTGATGGGGGGTACCTAGCTAAGCCTCTGATGGGGGGTACCTAGCTAAGCCTCTGATGGGGGGTACCTAGCTAAGCCTCTGATGGGGGGTACCTAGCTAAGCCTCTGATGGGGGGTACCTAGCTAAGCCTCTGATGGGGGGTACCTAGCTAAGCCTCTGATGGGGGGTACCTAGCTAAGCCTCTGATGGGGGGTACCTAGCTAAGCCTCTGATGGGGGGTACCTAGCTAAGCCTCTGATGGGGGGTACCTAGCTAAGCCTCTGATGGGGGGTACCTAGCTAAGCCTCTGATGGGGGGTACCTAGCTAAGCCTCTGATGGGGGGTACCTAGCTAAGCCTCTGATGGGGGGTACCTAGCTAAGCCTCTGATGGGGGGTACCTAGCTAAGCCTCTGATGGGGGGTACCTAGCTAAGCCTCTGATGGGGGGTACCTAGCTAAGCCTCTGATGGGGGGTACCTAGCTAAGCCTCTGATGGGGGGTACCTAGCTAAGCCTCTGATGGGGGGTACCTAGCTAAGCCTCTGATGGGGGGTACCTAGCTAAGCCTCTGATGGGGGGTACCTAGCTAAGCCTCTGATGGGGGGTACCTAGCTAAGCCTCTGATGGGGGGTACCTAGCTAAGCCTCTGATGGGGGGTACCTAGCTAAGCCTCTGATGGGGGGTACCTAGCTAAGCCTCTGATGGGGGGTACCTAGCTAAGCCTCTGATGGGGGGTACCTAGCTAAGCCTCTGATGGGGGGTACCTAGCTAAGCCTCTGATGGGGGGTACCTAGCTAAGCCTCTGATGGGGGGTACCTAGCTAAGCCTCTGATGGGGGGTACCTAGCTAAGCCTCTGATGGGGGGTACCTAGCTAAGCCTCTGATGGGGGGTACCTAGCTAAGCCTCTGATGGGGGGTACCTAGCTAAGCCTCTGATGGGGGGTACCTAGCTAAGCCTCTGATGGGGGGTACCTAGCTAAGCCTCTGATGGGGGGTACCTAGCTAAGCCTCTGATGGGGGGTACCTAGCTAAGCCTCTGATGGGGGGTACCTAGCTAAGCCTCTGATGGGGGGTACCTAGCTAAGCCTCTGATGGGGGGTACCTAGCTAAGCCTCTGATGGGGGGTACCTAGCTAAGCCTCTGATGGGGGGTACCTAGCTAAGCCTCTGATGGGGGGTACCTAGCTAAGCCTCTGATGGGGGGTACCTAGCTAAGCCTCTGATGGGGGGTACCTAGCTAAGCCTCTGATGGGGGGTACCTAGCTAAGCCTCTGATGGGGGGTACCTAGCTAAGCCTCTGATGGGGGGTACCTAGCTAAGCCTCTGATGGGGGGTACCTAGCTAAGCCTCTGATGGGGGGTACCTAGCTAAGCCTCTGATGGGGGGTACCTAGCTAAGCCTCTGATGGGGGGTACCTAGCTAAGCCTCTGATGGGGGGTACCTAGCTAAGCCTCTGATGGGGGGTACCTAGCTAAGCCTCTGATGGGGGGTACCTAGCTAAGCCTCTGATGGGGGGTACCTAGCTAAGCCTCTGATGGGGGGTACCTAGCTAAGCCTCTGATGGGGGGTACCTAGCTAAGCCTCTGATGGGGGGTACCTAGCTAAGCCTCTGATGGGGGGTACCTAGCTAAGCCTCTGATGGGGGGTACCTAGCTAAGCCTCTGATGGGGGGTACCTAGCTAAGCCTCTGATGGGGGGTACCTAGCTAAGCCTCTGATGGGGGGTACCTAGCTAAGCCTCTGATGGGGGGTACCTAGCTAAGCCTCTGATGGGGGGTACCTAGCTAAGCCTCTGATGGGGGGTACCTAGCTAAGCCTCTGATGGGGGGTACCTAGCTAAGCCTCTGATGGGGGGTACCTAGCTAAGCCTCTGATGGGGGGTACCTAGCTAAGCCTCTGATGGGGGGTACCTAGCTAAGCCTCTGATGGGGGGTACCTAGCTAAGCCTCTGATGGGGGGTACCTAGCTAAGCCTCTGATGGGGGGTACCTAGCTAAGCCTCTGATGGGGGGTACCTAGCTAAGCCTCTGATGGGGGGTACCTAGCTAAGCCTCTGATGGGGGGTACCTAGCTAAGCCTCTGATGGGGGGTACCTAGCTAAGCCTCTGATGGGGGGTACCTAGCTAAGCCTCTGATGGGGGGTACCTAGCTAAGCCTCTGATGGGGGGTACCTAGCTAAGCCTCTGATGGGGGGTACCTAGCTAAGCCTCTGATGGGGGGTACCTAGCTAAGCCTCTGATGGGGGGTACCTAGCTAAGCCTCTGATGGGGGGTACCTAGCTAAGCCTCTGATGGGGGGTACCTAGCTAAGCCTCTGATGGGGGGTACCTAGCTAAGCCTCTGATGGGGGGTACCTAGCTAAGCCTCTGATGGGGGGTACCTAGCTAAGCCTCTGATGGGGGGTACCTAGCTAAGCCTCTGATGGGGGGTACCTAGCTAAGCCTCTGATGGGGGGTACCTAGCTAAGCCTCTGATGGGGGGTACCTAGCTAAGCCTCTGATGGGGGGTACCTAGCTAAGCCTCTGATGGGGGGTACCTAGCTAAGCCTCTGATGGGGGGTACCTAGCTAAGCCTCTGATGGGGGGTACCTAGCTAAGCCTCTGATGGGGGGTACCTAGCTAAGCCTCTGATGGGGGGTACCTAGCTAAGCCTCTGATGGGGGGTACCTAGCTAAGCCTCTGATGGGGGGTACCTAGCTAAGCCTCTGATGGGGGGTACCTAGCTAAGCCTCTGATGGGGGGTACCTAGCTAAGCCTCTGATGGGGGGTACCTAGCTAAGCCTCTGATGGGGGGTACCTAGCTAAGCCTCTGATGGGGGGTACCTAGCTAAGCCTCTGATGGGGGGTACCTAGCTAAGCCTCTGATGGGGGGTACCTAGCTAAGCCTCTGATGGGGGGTACCTAGCTAAGCCTCTGATGGGGGGTACCTAGCTAAGCCTCTGATGGGGGGTACCTAGCTAAGCCTCTGATGGGGGGTACCTAGCTAAGCCTCTGATGGGGGGTACCTAGCTAAGCCTCTGATGGGGGGTACCTAGCTAAGCCTCTGATGGGGGGTACCTAGCTAAGCCTCTGATGGGGGGTACCTAGCTAAGCCTCTGATGGGGGGTACCTAGCTAAGCCTCTGATGGGGGGTACCTAGCTAAGCCTCTGATGGGGGGTACCTAGCTAAGCCTCTGATGGGGGGTACCTAGCTAAGCCTCTGATGGGGGGTACCTAGCTAAGCCTCTGATGGGGGGTACCTAGCTAAGCCTCTGATGGGGGGTACCTAGCTAAGCCTCTGATGGGGGGTACCTAGCTAAGCCTCTGATGGGGGGTACCTAGCTAAGCCTCTGATGGGGGGTACCTAGCTAAGCCTCTGATGGGGGGTACCTAGCTAAGCCTCTGATGGGGGGTACCTAGCTAAGCCTCTGATGGGGGGTACCTAGCTAAGCCTCTGATGGGGGGTACCTAGCTAAGCCTCTGATGGGGGGTACCTAGCTAAGCCTCTGATGGGGGGTACCTAGCTAAGCCTCTGATGGGGGGTACCTAGCTAAGCCTCTGATGGGGGGTACCTAGCTAAGCCTCTGATGGGGGGTACCTAGCTAAGCCTCTGATGGGGGGTACCTAGCTAAGCCTCTGATGGGGGGTACCTAGCTAAGCCTCTGATGGGGGGTACCTAGCTAAGCCTCTGATGGGGGGTACCTAGCTAAGCCTCTGATGGGGGGTACCTAGCTAAGCCTCTGATGGGGGGTACCTAGCTAAGCCTCTGATGGGGGGTACCTAGCTAAGCCTCTGATGGGGGGTACCTAGCTAAGCCTCTGATGGGGGGTACCTAGCTAAGCCTCTGATGGGGGGTACCTAGCTAAGCCTCTGATGGGGGGTACCTAGCTAAGCCTCTGATGGGGGGTACCTAGCTAAGCCTCTGATGGGGGGTACCTAGCTAAGCCTCTGATGGGGGGTACCTAGCTAAGCCTCTGATGGGGGGTACCTAGCTAAGCCTCTGATGGGGGGTACCTAGCTAAGCCTCTGATGGGGGGTACCTAGCTAAGCCTCTGATGGGGGGTACCTAGCTAAGCCTCTGATGGGGGGTACCTAGCTAAGCCTCTGATGGGGGGTACCTAGGTCCAGAAATACGGAAAAAAGAATGCAGCGGGAGGAAACGAACCCGGTGCCATGTAAAGGTAGACAGGCTTACAACCACTTAGCTAATGCGGGCGCATTTAGGAGGGGGTTGTAGCGATGATCAACGGCAGTTCGTGTGAGAGAGTAGCTTGGCGTGTTCCTTTTGAGATTGAGTGGGTAGAGGTCATAAGGACGGTGTTTTTTTTCCTCAGGTGGAATGGAAAATGTCGCGAAACTCTGTGTAGTGTCAATAGGATGTATTATAGTGACTCCTCTGTTGTTCAGGAAGTTAAGACTGTCATGTATATCTCTAGTCTACCCTGCGTCTCTAACCCAGCTGTCTATATAAGGGCAGCGCGGGGCGGAGTCAAGGGGGAGATGCGGGTGTACTGAGCTCTGACCCTCTTGCCTAATGTAATCCTCTGTACCATTTATTTTATGCCCTAATAAATATCTTTAACCCTTGAGTGCACTCTCTCCAACCCATACCTAAATTCCATGGGTTCCGCTACGTATAAAAGGGAGTAACCAGCTTGATCACCTGGTTACGTACCACCCTTTTACATGGAGGTCCCGGACTTACTTTCGTTACAACTAGTTTTCTATTTTATAATTTAAATTCTCCGAGAAAAGAGGCTTAAGGTTGTTTATCTTATTATTACATACACTATAGTATTCAAGTCTAATATCATTACTGAAATGATTGATATTCCTCGTCCAACTAATTTGTGCGGAACCGTTGCCTCGTTGCACAGACAACACAAGTAAGTAAGAATTATATTGTTTTAAGGACGAGATGAGCCCGGGCGAAGGTGGGTTGCGGTATCCGCAGTTATTATTATTAGTACAACCCATCTGAGGCTAGTTCATGAACCAAAGGGTTAATAATATTGCGCAAAATATATATTCTACGAGACGCGTAATATTTAACATTATATGGGAGCTCCTGAAAAAATAAAATATAAAATAAAAATAAAGTGTATAATATTGTTAACTTATTTGCTCATCGCTGCATATTCTTTTAGTGCGCACCAATTTGAAACATCATAAGTTGGAAGAAATGTAGTGTTGAACTTGTTGAAATTTGAGCTAATTCTAACATCTAAAAATCTCATAGAACCATCTTACATGAGAAACATAATTCATCACCTAATATATAATAATGAAAAATAATAAGGAATTATTTAAAGGATTAGACTGTCTTAAAAGGTGAATTAGAAGAGAAAACAGGAAGGTATATTTATTACTGACATAAATAATGTTACAAACAATGGTAAAATATTGTTAAAATTAAGATTAAATCTGTCATGAGAATTTCACAAATGCATTAATTAATTAGTTAAGTTTCAGGTTATCATTCATTTGTTCTTAAACTTTCTCATTATTTTCTCTTTTCTTTCAAAAAGAATCTGTACTTAGATTTATCATGAACCGTTTATATATCCTATCATACAATTAGATTGATTAATTAGTATTAAAATACATCCGTAACCTAGTTGTCTCTAATATGTGATACTAGCTGGAAGGAATTAATTGCGAGGTTAATCCGTCTAAGGCCGTATCCGGGAGAAACGATGGACAAGAACTATTTTTTTTACAGAACAGAGTAGTCTTACAAGGAAAATATAAGCATAAGAAATATAATTTAAAAACAAAAATAAAATAAAATAAAATCCTAATGCCCCAGATATTCTCTGAGTTTGGTTGTATTAAGTTAATCGCCGAGATTGGGTAAGTACGAAGGAGGCGTTAGATAGGGAGATTGTTATAGGTAGGCAGCTGTGTATAGCAATATTCCTCGTATGCTGGTGGGGCTTCGAATTGTACTCCTCGCACGCAGATTGAATGTCGATGGGTATTTCCTGGTAGTTTCGTGGTGCTTCGTACCACGTAGGACTTGCAGGTCCGAATACTTCGGCTTCATAAGGATCAAAGATAGGAATAATAATATCAAAGTCTAGCGAACCATAGGGACTAATAGGGCTGCCTGGAGATAGATCCATATTCTCAGGAATAAAATCATGAGTGTTTCTAATATCAGCGAAGGAAGTGAAACTCATTTTAATGATTATCGTACACAGAGAGCAAAAAGAAGATGGATGAGCGGTTATGGTAAATGGCCTTGTTATGTGAGGGCGAATAGGCTGTTTATGGTAGCTTGATTTACAATATGCCAGAGGCGATAACAAGAATATTAATCATGCGGCGAGATAGAGGGTTGTAAACTGGAATAAGATCAAGGGATAATTGGTAATTGAGTTATCTAAAAGATCAAGTAAACAGTGGCAGCTGGACAGAAGCTCTATATATAAAGCTGAAACCCACAGTTGTGAGCACACACATAGCTGTTCCTTAGTAGGTTACGGTCGCTTTAATTCCTCTCTTCTCTCTCTTGTACTTTCTATTTAGTTGAATTTGATTTGTAATACTTATTGTATTTTAAGAAGTCACAGTTCCTTCTAATTTCAATCATATTTAATATTAAGTGCGGTAATTCTAATACGTAAAATAGTAAGTAATATGTTCGAATAGTTCCCACTGACTATTTAAGCGTTAGTATGTTAAACAGTTGATACAATCACCCTTACACCTAATTATTCCCCACACTTTAATTTATATTTACATTTTTTTTTTCTCTCTCCTTCTCTCTCTATCCTTTTATTTTGTCTAATCATTAAAAAAAACGTGCTACACTATAGTATTCCCACATTTTTTTTCTTTAAATCGTACTAAACTTACTCCAAAAATTAATATTGCCTTTCTATTAATATACTTAGGTCACATCTTTATTTAAATGCATAATATTATTTTGTTCCTTTCTTTCACTCTGTTCTTTTCCAACTCCACATAAATAGTAATAGGAAAAGAATATAGTAGCACATTATTGTTATCGAATAGCGCAGGCTGCATATTGTCTAATAGCAAAGGTCACAGGTAATTATTGAGACTTAACCAGTCTACGGAGGGCCACAGAAAGAGCGATACAAACGGAGGATATCCTATTCCTAACACATCGCTGTATTTGTTCCGGATACAGTGAGTTCTTAAGTGTGAGAAAGAAGTGATAGTTAAACAAACGAACAAAATAACGCATCACTATTTTTTGAGATCGAAAAAACCAGTGGTTGAACCATCGCATAATATGTCTGAATTCAACACCCCGCATATCTCTAAGGTTAACACTGCTTCAGGGCGCAAATCAAAAACGATACTTACTGCGCCCGCCACACATATACCAATACTTGAGGTAAATGATGTGGGGCGCCTAAATCAGCTTACAACACTGCAAGTAGCAAAAATTCTGGAAGGCAGGGTTAGTAGATTCTCAGGTGAAGGAGATGAAACATTCGTGTGTTGGTTGAAAAAATTCGTGGATATACTAGAGCGCTTCGACATTCCAAAACAAAAAGCGCAAACACTTTTGCCACTATATCTTTTTGACAGTGCGCGAATTAAATATGACAGCTTGAAAAATCCGGAAACTATGACTTGGGAAAAAATGGTGACCGAACTGGCTACTAAAATGAAGAACCCGTTAGTTATACAAGCTGCAAGAGAGGAGCTTTTTGAAATGAGACAGGGAGCTGATACCGTTGGAAAATTTGCGAAGGCAATAAAAAGCAAAGTTGACCTGGCATATCAAGGCATTCCTACGAAGCAGCTGGAACAAATGTGTATTGATTTCTTCTGGAAAGGACTTCGATCTGATATAAGGAAAACGCTAAGGAGACTACCTACACCCAATACCTTTGAAGACGCTATTAATCTAGCAGAAAGGGAAGATCGCATTCTGATGCAGGAAAGACTTGAAGGAATTGACAAGTCGGAACGGATCAATATCATACGACTGGAAGACCAGATGGAAAATATGAAACGACAATTCCAACAAATGACAGCGAACGGGAATTGTCAAGAAAGAAGAGGAACGAGTAATAACCGTTACAACGGAAACCGATCAGCCAGAGGAAGACCGAATTTTCACGGGAATGCACCGAAACGCGGAGGATTTCTGAGAACACGCGGATTCGGGGAAGTCTTTAGAGGTCGACCGTGGAACCAATGGAGAGTTCCATTTGGCAACAGACATCGTCAGAATTATTACCCGGGATACCACAATCATCCACACCAGCATGGTCAACAATATCACCAATGTCCACCACCTCCACAACGGCAGGCCATAATGCCAAACGATCATAGAGAAGAAGCGTATATACAAGCGTTACCAACGACTAACTTCACGACTAGATATATGCCGACTATCAGCACCATCTTAACAATATGTATGTTGATGATCGTGGGACAAGCGGGAGCAACACCATACCAAATCTGTGGATTCCATGAAGGTGGAAAGCTCTTTGAGATACCAGAACTGGTCGACTATCGTACACTGGAAATAAATAATGTGATTCAAGAAATGGAAGTAACCATGTATGCGGAACATCAAAGGACGTATAAGATGAAAGCAGTCAAGTGCTTTAAAGAAACCACAGTTTTAGAGCTGAAAGGATTTCTGGGGATACAAACACACCAAGGAGTGATAAATCATACACGGACTGCGATAACGGAAGAAGAATGCCGTAGTGCTCATGAGAAAGGAAAAATACATGATCAGTCGCTCGAAGAATTTAGACCTCTAGTCAAAAGAACGAAAGTCATAGGAGGAGAAGAAGAAATACCTTGGTGGGGAGCATAGAATCAAAGTAGAGGTGTATTCACTGTCGAGTATGGAGAAATCTCAACGTTGGATGGAATCAAAATAACTACGGAATTGGGAGACACCAGTGGTTGCAAGTTGATCGATGGTGTTTGTAGAAAAGAAGAGTACACCATTGTGTGGGAAAAAGTGATGACAGAACCATGGTGTAGATATACCCAATTCGGGAAATATTCAGCGTTAGTAACACCAAAGAATATTGCCATCAAGGAACTAAGTATGATAATCGAGTTCGAAGACAACAACATAAGGACAGCTGAAAGTATAAAGAACTGTCATTTCACCAACGCTTATGGCATGAAGAATGGAATAGTAGTGGTATTCCTTCAGTTGAGAAACAATGAAAGTATTCACGACTACATCTTTAGTCACCAAGTAGGAGGAGGGAAAAGTGCTAGAGCAGTGATCAACCGAGAAATGGAATCTCTGAAGATTGCTATTAATAACACACGACAGGCGAGGATTGGAGAAGCGAATTTTCAAGATACGCAGCTGATAGCTCACTCTACACCAACGACTATGCCACAAGAGGTGCAGAATGCGTATAGCACGACATCGTTGAAGAAAACAACGCAAAAACTGGAAGTTCTGCAGGAGCAAATTCCTCCGAATAGGGAGTATACAAACAGGAAAACAAACGAAAAATCGAAGACCTCTGGACAGAGTATAAACTAACAGAACAGGACATCGTGGAAAGAGCAATGAAAATGAGACAGTCCGCACATAAATCTCTAACTGCAGCATATGATAGTGTTAAAGAAAAAGCTAGTAATTGGACGGAAATGATACACAACAATTTTTCAAGTATCATATGGCGGATACTTACTATGCCGCTTTTGATGATAGCTTTAATTATAGGGACGTACTGCTCTATTAGGTTTTATTGCATATGGAAAGCAAAACAAGTAACTAAGGAAGTGGTAGCTATGACAAAGCGAGCATCACCGGCGTTCGTCAGGAAAATGAAAAAACAGTTACGAAAAGCGATGGTAAATAATGTTACTGTGGATGAGCCACCGATGGAACTAATGGAATTAGAAGAAGGCACCCAATCTAGTAGAATCTATTACTTGCCAGAAATTTATTCTGTTATATGCGCTGTAAATGGAAGAGTCAACGAGTTACCGTATATTGAAACGACAATTAACAATAGACGGTATAATGCACTTTTAGACAGTGGCGCATCAGTCTCCTATCTAGGAACATCCACTTTTAAAAGCCTAGGAATAGACCATCTAACTAGTAGAGAGCAAGTGCAGGCGAGAACGGCAAATGGATCAGCATTTACATTTTTAGCAAGTGTAAAACTGAGAGTTCAGATAGGTACTCAGCAGTATGACCATACCTTCAAAATATCTAAAGATGACGCTTGCCCACCACCTCTATTACTAGGAGCTGACTTTATTAAAACCATGAACCTAGCAGGACAAGGCGTAACCTTGGACTTGGCAAATAAGAAAGTCAGGATAGGTAGAGAAGTAAATCCATTAGTGCAGGTAAATAATGTCAAATTGGACCCAAATGATTTGAGCGCAATAACATTCAAAGTACGGCTCACTGACAATGTAACATTAAATAAGAGGACAGAAACAATTGTGCCGCTACAGTTGGAAGGAATTTCAAACATGGAATCTAGACGTATACACTACTTGATTGAGGACAATAACAGAGAGGATCACCAAATATATATTGTCGGAAGAACTTTAATAACGCCGGATAAACAGGCATGTGGTGTAGCAATTATTATGAACCCAACAAACACGCAGGTAAAACTCTACAAGAACACCCCCATCGCGGTTGCTTATCCAGTGGAGGAAGATCACCAAATATATGCCGTAAACAGCCATCAAACGTATATTCCACCAGAAGCATTTTGGGAACAAAGGCTTCCTATATTTCGCCAACCCGATCGGCCGGAATATGATATAGCAACCGAAATAGATTTACAGAAAGCAAACCTCACGAAGGAACAGAAGGAACGTCTAAGAAACATCATCCGGAAACACAAGAATGCTTTTGTAGGACCAGACGGAGCGCTTGGAAGATACACCGGACCAGTTAGACATAGGATTGATTTGGTTGACAATGCGAAAGTTCCATCAGCAAAGATATACAGAGTGCCACCGGAGAAGAAGAAGGAAATTGAGCAACAAATCAATCAGATGCTAAAAGACAACATCGTGAGAGAATCGACTTCACCATTCTGTGCACCTATAGTGCTCGTCAAGAAGGCGGACAATAAGTCATGGAGGTTCACTACAGATTTTCGTGCGTTGAATGCAATCACGAAACCGGCTCAGTCTATCTTGCCTAACATCCATGACATATTAGATTCGTGTGCAAGTAAGAAATATTACACCACCATGGACTTTCAAGCTGGGTTTCACCAAATACCACTGGAGGAATCACATTGTGAAAGGACGGCTTTTGCTTGTTTCTTAGGAGCATACGAATATGTAACAATGCCGATGGGATTAATGGGAGCACCAGGCACATTCCAAAGGATCATGAATGAGTTAGCGAGAGGAATCAAGGCACGAGTGTTCATATATATTGACGACCTTGTGATTACATCGGAAACAGCTGAAGAACACCTGACTGATGTTGACGAAGTGCTCTCTAAAATCGGAGCAATTGGAATGAAACTGAAGGCGTCCAAATGTCTTTTCGCACAGCCGGAAGTGAAATTTCTTGGCTTCATTCTTGGCGAAAAAGGCATTCGACCGAATCCTGCAAAGACATCGGCAATAGACCTCTACCCAACGCCTAAAAATGTTACTGATATACGTGCATTTATAGGGATGACATCATTTTTCAGACGGTTTATTCCGAGATATGCTCAAACAGCGGCACCTTTGACAGACCTGACGAAAAAGGACACAGCCTTCGTATGGAGCGAAAAGTGTGAGCAAGCTTTTAACCAACTTAAATTAGCCATAACAACGGCACCCATTTTTTCACCACCAAAGCTAGGAGAGCCTTTCATCATAGAGACAGATGCATCGGCTCTAGGAGTAGGAGCAGTATTGAAGCAAGGAAAAGATAACGATGGGAAGGTAATTGCGTATGCCAGTAGAACTCTAAATAAACACGAAACTAGATACCCAGCAATTGAACTGGAAGCTCTAGGTATTGTCGTTGCGGTGCAGAAATTTAGACCATATATAGACGGCGCAAAATGCACGCTGATAACTGATCACTCGCCATTGAGAGCGTTACTACACCGTAAAGACTTAACTGGGCGATTAGCACGATATCAAATAGTGCTTTAGGAATTTGACGTAAACATTGTATATCGTCCTGGGAAAAAGAATGTAATAGCTGATGCGCTTTCACGACACTTGCCAGATGAGAATAAAGAGCTGTTAGTAGCATCAGTACTGGACGATAGCCTATCATATAATAATATTGGCATTAATGAGATAGCTAAGGAGCAAGAAGAATGCCCGAGAATCAAAAATCTAAAGCAAAAAGTGTTGAAATCGGACGAGTCAACAAGAAATTATATTATAATTGGTGACATTCTTTATAAGACACCAGAAAATCATTCAAAAAACCCTCAAATAGTTTTGCCCGATCAATCAGAATTAAGGATAAAAATAATCAAGAATTTTCACGAATCGGAGTTTGGAGCAGCGCACTTAGGAGTAAACAAAACTAAGTCGTTGATTAGTAATGCCGTAATATGGAATGGAATGCTTAGAGATGTCGCAATGGTAATAAAACACTGCGAATCATGTCAAAAACGAAAAGACCCCAGCGCGTATAGGAACTGCGAACCAATGCACAAGTTTGAAGTACCAACACGACCGATGCAGAGGCTACATGCGGACTTCATAGGTCCGTTACCTCTAACATTGCAAGTAAACAAACACATCCTTGTGGTGATAGATGCATTTACGAAATACGCAATAACGGAAGCGCTACCAGATCAGAAAGCGCATACTACTATAGCGGCGATAATAAATCGAGTAATATCTCATATGGGAACACCAGAAAATCTAGTTACGGATCAAGGATCAAATTTCACTAGTAAACTCTTTAAAAAGACAATGAATCTACTAGGAATAAATCACACGATGAGTACACCATATCACCACCAGGCAAATGGCTTAGTAGAGCGACTTAACTTGACATTGGAACAACTCATGTCGCATGCAACTAATACGCAGTGTGATAACTGGGATGAAAATCTCCAGCTCGTAACTCATGCTTATAATTCAACAGAGAGTTCAACGACACATAATTCGCCTTTTTATCTAACATATGGGCGACAACCTAATTCTCCTTTTACAACTGCCATCAAAGCACCAGTTAGGACCTACGAGGATGAGGACAGCTATATAACACAGCTGACGGAGAACCTAAAGGCAGCTTGGAAATTTACTACCAAGACAATAACAGATGCCCAGGAAAAGCAGAAGAAACATTATGACCTAAGGAACCACGCACAAGCAAGGGATTTCAAGATAGGTGATAAAGTTCTTATTCGCATTAATAGAGCAAACAAATTGACTCCAATTTTTAGCGAACCGCATGAAGTAGTAGGTGTTGAAAGTCCCAATCTGATACTTAAAAGCAGTCAAGGAAAATTAAAGACTCTGCATGCAAATCAAACCAAACATTTTTTCGATTTAAAACGCTAAGAACAGTTAGTAATAATAGGGGAAAATAATTATCAATAAATACAAAA
Organism: Heterorhabditis bacteriophora; assembly: GCA_964036235.1. Taxonomy (NCBI): domain Eukaryota; kingdom Metazoa; phylum Nematoda; class Chromadorea; order Rhabditida; family Heterorhabditidae; genus Heterorhabditis; species Heterorhabditis bacteriophora. Next base: position 82,686 of record CAXIWP010000035.1, on the reverse strand, counting down.
CAACCAAATCCACGCGAACGCAGTATTAATTGCGACTATACCCAATTGTTCTAATCATTACAGATATTACAACAGATACCACTCAGTTATCCTCAGGGATAGCCAAGAAGAAATTAACCTAAACAACAAATATTTCAGAAAAAAAAAATTCAAATCTTTAGCTTGAACATTCAGAAACACTGGAAGGTAAATTGGTAAAGTTAAATAGGATTACATGAAATATTTTACACTTTAACTTTCTTCACTGTACCACATTAAACCCCAATAACAACAATGAAATTGTCTTATCTACTACAATAACTTATATAATTAATTTGTATGTTGTAAAAAATACCATTGCCCCATACAAAAAGTGAACTTTCCTATTCCTGAGATATTAACTTGTATTAGATAACATTTTCAATGTTATTCAATTATTACACACATAATTTCACCGTACCAACGATTAATACCCGATAATTATAAAGAAAGAATGCTGTAGGGACCCTGTGAGTGAGGGTGAAATGCAGGTGGTTCGCCAACTCTAGCTTCCTGAGGGAAACCATCATTCCCTTGCGGGACCTAGCCCACCCCGTCCTGTATTAGCTCAACACCTCATAGCAGTCAAAGTCGACTAAGCCGAACCACATTTAATCATTAATCATATTAATCAAATAACACTACTGCCACCATTATATTTATTCGATGTAATATATTATTTTCTTTTCCTAATAACCCATATTCAAATTATAAACTTATATTGTTAGTCATTCATACTAAATATAATCTCTGTTAACTTCGCCTCGCAGGAGCTTCGGCACAATAAGAGGGTGAGATGTCACGATTCTCCGCATCTCCTCTGTGTCTCTGAATCCAGTAGGCCTATAAAAGGCTCTGCGCGGAGTAATCGGGGCAGTTGCGGGTGTCCTGAGCCTCTGACCCTCTTGCCTAATGTAATCCTCTGTACCATTTATTTTATGCCCTAATAAATATCTTTAACCCTTGAGTGCACTCTCTCCAACCCATACCTAAATTCCATGGGTTCCGCTACGTATAAAAGGGAGTAACCAGCTTGATCACCTGGTTACATACCACCCTTTTACAATACCTCCTGCAGTTAGTATCTCATATATATCATGCGCGTTGTTGAACCGAGTACATTCGTCGTATCTTCTCAGAAACAGATGCCTGTGTTTCGACGAAAGCAGTGAGGCTTCGACGAACAGCTTTTGGGCTCCGCCCGACGTTGATAGTGTTATCTCGGTTGCGAGCAATAAGTGTTCGTACTCGACAAATGCTGTCTGGTAGTCATCCGCGATAAGATAACATTTATCCCCATGCTGGACTATAGCCTCGAGAATGTCCTTCTCCGTAGGAATTTTTGTGGTGTTCTTTGCGCTGATAAGTTTTGTTTTTAGCTCTTGTCGAAGTCTTTCCTCTAGGTAGGTGCTATTCTTATGGGCAGGCATGCTAAAATAATGGCTATAATAAATTTTGACGAATGTGTGCGGTGCCTGGTGCGATGAATGAATGGTAGTGACATTCATGTGATAACACCCATTACAGGTGTTGTCGTGGTCTAACCCGACATGAACACTCTAAACTATTAATATATATGTTTATGTAATAGCCCCAGCGGTCAACCCCGCCCATAAGGCGGGTAAGACAGGGCACTTGGCTAACTGACGGACGGAAGTTAACCCTATACCCGACTGACCCTTTGAGAGAGCTCAAGGGTCAAGTGTAGTGGATTCCCACTACCATTTCTAGACTTCTCCTTATCCCACTTTAGTAATACGCACTTTTGTCTTAGCTGTAACCTATAATGTCTTAATCATTTTACGATCTGCCATGAATGTGTCTATTATTTCAAATGTACGGCGCCTATGTTATGAGAACCGCGATGCGCAACATAAGATAAAAAGCCACGATTAGCCGCGCCAATCGGCAATGTTGTGAGAACGGCAGAAGAATGTAGACCGCGCCCGTATATAAAGAGCCGCGAATACCCACAGCTCTATTCGCGCCCCTGCAACCGTTCTGAGCGGTCATCTCTATTTTTACTTTATATTCACTTTATATTACTTTGTACATATATCGTTTATACTGTTACTCGCTTTGTTGTACATTTCTTGTTCATTGTTAATAAAGGTTTAATTACCCAAGTTTGAGGTACACGCCAACACGCACGCAACAAGTTAGGCTCCTCAAAGTCCCGCGTGGCAGGAGAACTAGAACACCAACACCGGGAGCCGAGTTGTTAAATCAAGTATTTATCCCACTGTTGTTTTATTTTGGCAATAAACCTTACTTTATTTTATCCTTATCTTATTCTAATAATCTTAAACCACTGAACCACCGTTCTAAATAGGCTCCACTCCATTTAAAGAGTAGTGGGCCAGCACATTTTGGTGCATCGGTCGATCCAGAACAAAGGAATCGCCCTCTAAGTAGGTCACCAAGCCTACTTGAAAGCAGGTAACAATAACCTGAAAGCTAGCGGGCAACCAAACCCAAAAACAGCTAGTCTAGGCTACCATACCTGATACTAAAAAGACGGAAAAATCCGTCTAGATTTAGGTTTAATATACCTATATAAAGCTATAGGCTCTTAATAGTAGCCAAACAACCAAAGGCAGAAAGCCACAAATTCTAGCAGCCGAAACCGATAAATACACTCATACGGTATGGCACTATATCTATTAAATGAAGATATAAGCACAAGATGCGGTACTTTGAAAGAGCTTATTAAAGCATACGGCGACTATACAAAAGAATTAGTCGTAGATAATATGATGTCGGAAGAACAAGTGATTCAAAACTGCGTTCGTAACAGACACTTAATAGATGGAGGTCAGGAGCAAATCACAATTGCCCAAGCAGACCTTCAAGAATACGTTCAAAGACTGAACAACGTGTATGAGAATACAAAGAAAACAGAGAAAAAAGAAATGCAAGATAGCATTAAAGTGATACAACTAAACACAATGTATTCGGAGGTACTTGCGTCAGCCAGGAAATTGCAACATGCATTGGCAACACGCAAGACAGAAACGAATTGCCAGTATGAATTGGCAAAATTTAGAAAGGAGATGACGAACACCCATACGGTGAGTGACACAGCTATGATAAAGCAGTTGTCACAACTAGAATCGAAGGATATAGCTCCAGGCAAATCGATAACGGCCAACGCAACAGAGCAGACATCCACTGCAATCGCTGTTAATAGGTCGATTAAAATTCCAAACCTTACAATACCAAAATTCAATGGGGATATAGAGGAGTTCGAAGAATTTTGGGTGATGTTCGAAACACTAGTACATGAAAATAAGGATCTGTCTAATATGGAAAAATAATCTTTTTGAAAGACAGCTTAGTGGGAAAAGCAAAAATAGTTATCAAAGGTATAAAATTAGTACCGGAGAATTATGAGTGGATGGTACGAACAATTCAAGGTAAATATAAGGATAATGAGAGGAATAGAACTTCTATAATAAAGAAGCTAACAAAACTGCAGACTGTGGAAGACGACCCAGAACGCTGCGAAGAAATGCTTGATATGATAAAGGCATTACTGAATCAAATGATATCCACGGGATAAGATGTAGGTTCGTCGTACGAACCCATGTGGATAAATGCTATATACCAAAAATTCCCAGACACTATAGTGGAAAAAATACTTATGACAAACCTCGGAAGAAGAGAGTATACGGTACAATCGGTGCTAGATCAGATCGAAATAGAAATAAAAAAAATAGGATATATGTCCAAAGAGAAATTCGATCAGGTAAAAGAGTAGAAACGCGAGGTAACACGTATAAATCTCTGATTAGTCAACAGGATGTTGTGGATAAGAACTGCATATTTTGTGGAGTACACCACAACTCAGTGGCTTGTAGAAAAGTAGCAGATTCCTACAATAGAAGACAAATTTTAATTGAGAAAAGAGCGTGTTGGAAATGCTTCTCAAGTAAACACAATAGTTACGAGTGTCAGGAACCACGATGTTCAATCTGTCGAGGAGAACATCATAGCACGGTATGTTCAAGAACCCACACGGAACACATTAGACAGGGTGCCGAAAATCGAAACAGATACTCGCAGAATAGGTCAAATGGACGACAAAGAAATGTAGGACCGCCATATGCCGGAACTGGGCAGAACACCTTACCACCGGTAATACACAGGCCATCACCGATGATGCAACGTCCGGGTGAAGAGAATTTTATCCAAAGGACATACGATACCATAAATCAGTCACACGTCAGTGAAGACCATGTGTATCATCAGGCAGTACTGATGACAGCAGAAGGGAAAGTAAAAAACAAGAATGGCACATATGAAAATGTGATAGTGTTCCGAGATACCGGAGCACAGCAGAGTCTGATTGAAGAAGCAGAAGCTAACAGACTGGGTCTAGCTAAGAAAAACGCAGAATACTGTACGATGAGTGGAATCGGTGGAATAACGGAATCCTTTACATCGTATGAGGTTCAGCTGGACATAATGTCAGCATACGGGACAAAAATAATCATTAAAGTAAAAACGAAGCCAGTACTAACTAAAGGGTTTAACGCGGTATACCTCACTCCAAAAGACAAAGAATTTTTGTTAAAACATGATATAATTCTTTCGAATCCAAAAGTAAACGGGGAGAAACAAATACCGAAAATACTTATCGGTATTGACCTGTACCAACAATTTGTGTTACACTCGACTCCTCAGGAATTAACATCTGGACTTTGTTTACTAAGAACGGTCCTAGGACGGTGTGTCTATGGCAGAGGACAGATTAAATACGATAGCGATCAATCAACAGATACAAAGCATATGGTGACGGGGGTCTGTATAGAAGAAAAAACGAAAAGCGATATGCTGAAAAATATGTTTGATCTAGAAGGTCTAGGAATCCGGACGGATGAATTTAGTCAAGACGACAGTACCTATCAATATTACGAGCAATACAAGAAAAACATAACAAAAGAGAATGGGCGGATGATCGCACCACTCCCCTTGAAAGATAATATTGTAGATTTAAAAAATAACTACAACATGGCATATAGCCGATTGATTTCACTACAAAGAAATCTTTGTCGCAATGAGGAACAGAAAAAATGGTATTGGAAAATTATCCAACAATATCAAAATAATGGAGTTATTGAAGCAGTCAAAGGGGATGTCCGCAATTCGGTGGGCACATACTATATGCCACATACGGGTGTATGGAAGCCCGGAAAGAGTAAACCACTCAGAGTTGTATTTGATGCTTCTTCTAAGCAAAAGGGTTCTATATCTTTAAACGATGTGGTGTACCGAGGAGAGTCATTTATAAACAAGATTCATGACATCCTCATAGCAAGCAGAATTAATAAAAAGATACTCATATGCGACATAGAAGCAGCATTTACACAAATACAACTTGTCAATTCACATAAAGATCTGTGCAGATTCTTATGGTTGCGAGATCTAAATCAAAAAGTATCACAAGAAAATGTAGTACAATATAGATTTCGTAGACTACCATTTGGGGTCACAGCATCACCAAGCATTCTAAACATGGTGATATCAGCGTTCTTAAGCAGTAAAGGTGCTCCTCTGGCCAACGAGATTTTACAAAACTTATATGTGGACAACGTACTACTCACAGCAGCAACTGATGAGGAACTGCTTCAGAAATATAAAGAATCGAAAAAATTATTCACGGAAATCTCAATGAACCTACGTGAGTACGTTTCGAATTCTCAAGCAGTCAACGAACAGATTCCAGAACAAGATAGAGGAAAATTAGGAATTACGAAACTGCTAGGGGTCAGATTTAACACCAGCAATGACTGTTTCTTGGTACCTATAAACGTTGTCAAGAGCAGCATGCTTACAAAGCGACAAGCATTGAGTCAACTACATTCAGTATATGACCCAATAGGGATAGTAGCGCCTACATTAGTAAAGTTAAAGGAATTGCTTAGAGAAATCTTTGCCCTAAAGTTGGAATGGAAAGAAAGTGTGCCCTTACCGATTTGCAATCGATGGAGAGCAGCATGGGAAGAAATCGCAGGTGTGGAAGTTCAGTGTCCAAGATATTCCCTAACTGATGAGACGAATAATTACAGTCTATGGGCATTCGCAGACGCGAGTAAAACAACTATAGCCGTGTGTGCATATTTTCGCAACAATAAAACCGAAAAGGTCAGCAAGTTAATTAGTGGGAAAACTAAGCTTGCTCCAAAAAATAAAAATATGTCTATCCCGAGGTTAGAATTAATAGCCATATTACTAGCAATGCGGCTGGCAAGAACGATTGTAAATGTCCTGCAAAAGCAAGAGATGCAAATAAACATTGTGAGTGACAGTACAGTCGCTCTATCGTGGATAAAATCCACACGGAAATTACCGATATTCGTCAGCAATCAGATTGATAGAATAAAGAAAATAAAAGAGAGCTTAGACTCTTTACAAGGAAGAGTACAGTTTTATCATATTCCAACGGCCTATAATGTAGCCGATATTGGAACCAGAGGAACTACGGCATTACAAATCCAAGGAAATGAGTGGGTACAAGGACCCCAGTGGCTGGAGAGAAGCCACGATACTTGGCCTCTAAAAAAACTTAGCAATTTAGAAGAGAAAACAGATATAGGGGAGGACATAGAATGTAAAAGATAGCTCTCTGGTGTATGTTGTTCTGGCCTGCCACGCGGGTCTTAGTTGTGTGAGCGTATCTCAAACTTGGGTAATTAAACCTTTATCAATAATAAAGAATAACAAATCAATAATAACAATTAACGAGCATATTAAATAATGTATAATACTTACAAATAAAGACAGGACAATAAAGAACAGTCTCGTGAAGTAATACCGTGTATGTTCGTGAGGGAGTAATAAGAAATGATGAGATATTCATAAAGTTGAAAATGGACGACTGTCCTAAGTGAATGCAGAAGATAAAATGAATTATATCGAAGGCGTGGTTTAGCATGGGCTAAGTGCATTGAGCATAAAGGAAGGAAACATATAAAACACTTTGAACTAAAAAAGTAACACGCCGACAGAGAATTCAAATAACGATGCTTTCTCTCGCCGGTCGCGGACTTATATACGGTTTTTATCTGATGCAACATGTCGCGGTTCTCATAACATATTCAAACCGCGCAATCACAACAAATCCGTTTAGCAATGGTGAGATCGTATAGTGATAAGAAGTTAGGCTAATAGAAGTCTAGAATTCTAATTTATATCAACTACAGTATAGATACTTAATTAACATAACATTAGTCCCTACTAGTAGTAGTGGTTCTCTTATCCTAGGGTTACTCTAAGGTCGAGGACGGATTCACGAGAATAGAAAAGGTAGTGGGAATCCACTACACTCCCCGGGAACAAGAGTCATCTAAGTGTCGTATCTGAGCCGTACTGCTTCTTGTTGGGTTGTCTCCTTGTTGCTTTTGTAGTAGTTCGATGATCTGTATATTTTTCTTAGCTTTCCTCTTTTGCCATTGGATATTAGCCATTTCTTCTGGTTTGGGACAAAGTGCGCTATGATGGTCTTCAGTATTGTGATCGTCCTTGCAGTAGAAACAGTCTCTACTATTTGTACATGTTGTGCAGGCATGTGTATTAAGACAGAGCGGGCATCTCGCTTGTTTGTGAATCATTTCTTTCCTCTCAATCGTTCTTCGAACTATCGGACAGGAGTCTGAATAATGTTGTCCAATCTGTCGGCAGAACACACATTCCATTGATAGGTCTTGTGTTCTTCGTATTTTGGCGCCGTAGTTCCTCGTGATATATTTCATTTTCTTTGTGAGACTGGCTTCTTGTCGTGTTATTCGTTCCAGGTCCCTTAGTTGTTGCTGTATTTCGTGTTGAGGGTCTATGGCAGATGATTGCCGCTTACCTGTTGCCTGTATGATGGGTCTTTTTTCTAGTTTTGGTATTTCGAGCTCTTCATCCAAGGATATGGATCCTATATCTTGTTCTTTTATTCCATACCAGTCCGCTGTAACTACTTGCGTTGCCACGGAATGCGTTTCCGTTGTAACTACTTGCGTTGCCACGGAATGCGTTTCCGTTGTAACTTCATCTGTTACTTGTGTTGCAATTGTCCTCGTGGTGATTGTTTCACTGACTTTCTTCGTTAACTGCTCGAGTAGAGTGGCGTTGCTTGCCTCTATCGTTCTTGCTAACGTGTTAATCGATTCTTGCATGCTTTCTATCTTCTTATCTCGTGTTATGTGGAGAATGTCTTGTATCCGTAGCCCTTTCGTTAGGTCCACTATCGCTTGCTCTATCGCTTTGAGTTCTTGTACGTTAGTCTGGGTTTGGGTACTTTCCTCTGAATTAAGAAGAGACTGAGTCATTTCTTTCAGCTCGTGTAAGCTTTTCTTGATCTCACTACTTTCCTCTTCTGCCGATTCTTGTGCCTTGAAGATTCTTGTTTTAAGAGCGTTGACTTCGTCTTCTTCTTCCTCCAGTAAATCCATGAACCTCATGTGGTTCAGTTTAAACATTTCGATTACATCTAGCCTTTCGTAATGTGGATTGACCACTCCGTTAGGTGCATCTTGTAGCTTACGATTGGCTAGCTCGGTTATTGATGACACGCGTTCAAGTTCGTCTAATAATCCTCCTGCTGTGAGGGTCTCGTATATTTCATGTGCATTATTGAATCGTGTCGCGTCTTGTTCTCTCATCCGCAGCATATTCCTATGCTTAGACAAAAGCATTGATATCTCCATGAAGAGCTTTTGTGCTCCCCCCGTGGTTGAACGTGTTGCTCGTGCTGATAATTGTAGAGTCTGGTACTCAGTAAATGCCGTATGATAATCGTCCGTTATCCAGTAGCAACGATCGGCACACTGGGTGATTGTGTCCAGTATATCTTTGGGGGTAGGTATTTTTGTTGTATTCTTTGCAATAGTTAATTTCTTCATAAGTTCTTTACGTAATCTCTCTTCGAGATATGTGCTCGTGTATTTAGTGGTCATTCTGAAAATATTACTATAGAGAAATTGTAAAGAGGGTTTCGCGGAGTGCGAGTGGTAGGTGCAGATAAATACAATGTGCTTAAGCAAAATAAAAATAGGATATAGCAGTTCTGTGCGTACGTTGTCCAGTATGCTAAAGATCCTTTGCACTTTTTTCATACTTTTGTGTTTTAGAACGAAAAAACCATAATGGGATGTGTAGTAATTTTCTTCCGATACTGGTGATCGTTTGAAGAATTAGTCTTCCGCATGAGGAAGTTATTCGTGGTCCACACGTGACGACGTAAAGGTATGTCAATGCAAGTGCCAGACATACACCGATACATGTAAATACCGTTGTTGTATACCACTTTATAAAAACAGTGGCTACGTGACCGATGTCCGGGATGTTAATCTCTGAGAGTATGTTACTTTCTCCATTGACCATTCTTCTTAGTGACTGTTGAAGATTTCCCGTGTATCTCAGTATTCCTGTTAACTCGGTGTATGTGGGTGTGGTTCCACACTTAATTTCACACTTTGTGTGTACCGTTGCTTGTTCATAGTTGAATAACCGTACAGAAGTGGTCCCTTGTAAAGAGCATGGGATTGTGAAGGTATGGCCTTCACATCTTAGTTTAGCCATCTGATCTCGTTTGTCTGCGAAACAATTGACAACCGCTTTGGCTCCTTTTGAGCATGAATAGCATTCTTCAATATGAGTGGGTTCAATTGAACACGTTGTGTCTTCCACCTGTATTGATACTGGTGTTGATTCGTCGAGATGAAGAATGAATTCTGCCGTTGGTAGGGTTGGAACAGAGGCAATTACTGAGCCTGTTGTTTGTTGGAATTTCACAGATGGCGATGTAAATGGTAGTCTGTTCTCCATGTTATAGAAAATCTGTGAGATATTTCGTTCTGTGCATTCGCATTGGATCGAGTTCTCTGCTGGTGAACACGAACACTCTTCTATTACCGCACATTTTAAATGTCGTGCTTTTTCTACTGTTGCGCACCGTAGTGGCGGTTTGTACTCCTTAGGCCATCGGGCCGTATCTTCTCCGTTGGATATGAAGTAATCGGCGAGTATTGGTGTTGGTGGGAGAGTTACTGCCGATAAGGTTATTGTTATCTTATTTCCTTGGTACGGAATATTAGGCTTTAAAATTACATCTCTAGTAACAGAGTAATTTCCATATTTATCAATTATTGATATTTGTACTGCTACTGTCTCTTTCCATCGTGTGCAACGAAATATCTCGTACTGGTTATCATCTAGTGGTACGAGGTAGATGCGATAGAATAGGCATCCTGAACTGGGGTAGAAACAGTCACATCCCAGTCCGCCACAACTTTCGACACACCTCGTTATTCCAGCATATTTGTTGGCTTCACGGAGTTCTGGTATTAGTGACATCCTGTTGATTTTTCCGCATTTTTCACCAATACACGATCCAGTATGAGAACATCGTTTGCTGTCCAGCACTTTGTATTGAGTACTCCTCGTGAACATTATTGTCTCTTTCTCGCATGAAAGCTGAATGTCTTTCCATCGTACGCGTATTTCCTTGTAGATACTTCTATTAGAAGAGAGTGCGAGGCATGCTTCCTGTTTGAACGGATTTATCTTCAATATTTGTGAAGATTTTAACGTGCACGTACTGACTTGACCAGTAGTTCTACACATGCGAGCTCTATGGAAAAACACGTCCACCTCTTGACAGGAGGTAGCTCTTTGTATACTGTAGACTGCCATTATTATTGGTATGGAAGTCCATAAATTGATTCGACGTCGTCTTTGTCTCTGTTGATATAGATAATTACTTATTGACGTCAGAGCTAAACATATTTGTCTGATTCCGTGTAGAGTAATTACCCATAGGCTATACCCTAATCCTTTAGCAATCATCACTATAGGGGATCCTAGGATGACTGGAATATAGCACAAAAAGTATAAACTTATGATGAGTCCGTATATTATTACTCCTGTTGCCACAATTGCCGTTTTTGGCCAGCATGATGGATTAGCTAACATTTCTGTGCATAAGGTGCAGTCAATGTTTGTGCAAAATGGAGTTACTGGACAAGTAGTAGATATTACCGTTATCCGATCTCTGAGATTACACTTCCATCTTACCTCGTAATCATGTAAGGTTGTACTAGGTGACACCTGCAGATTTTCTCTTTCGTTAGGGTTGGTGTATGTCCAACAATGATTTTCGATACAGATTTCGTAGGTATCGATGTTTCCTCTAGTGATTTCCACATATCTGTCGGTGCATCGTAAGCCGTCGACTTGTGGTTTAGCAGAAATCGGATAAAATAGCAGTAGTGCCGTTAATAAGTATGTGAAGACACTAGTATTGAGCCCTGATCGTGTGCGGATGACGTTGACACTATGTGGGGATTCGTCTTCTAGCTCTACTATTTCCTCGTAGTTAACCATCTTTCGTGGTCGAAGATTGTATCGTGGAAAATGGGAATTTTCAGGGCTATCTGTACGCTGTGGTTTGTCAACCATTGCCGTTATATCTGTGCCGTAGGGATCTGGAATTTCCAAAGGTATTAGAAGGTTGGTTGGTCTCTGAATGATTCGCTTGTTTGGCAGTGTGACTTCAGCATATCGTATGTCTCCATGCTTAGTCGGAGTTAGTTTCGAAACTCTTCCTAACTTCCAGGAGTTCCGTGATTGGTTTGGATCGAATATTAGCACAATGTCATCTAATCGTGGAGTAGATTATAGTGGATTCCCGTTATCCACTATCTTTTCCCTTCAATTGCATATAGTTAATCCGATAGTTAAGCCTAGTTTTAGATATTAAGATTGAACATCTGTATTTATAGAAATCGTACTATTGCAATTTGAATCATAAAAGTGCATTAAGATGAAAAGCGATGATTGACCGCGCAGAACGGCGATGTTGTGAGAGACACACAAAGAATGCCAACACAACCCGTATAAAAGCCGCGCGCATAAGCATAGACTGCCATTCGCATATTCTCGACCATACCATACCATGCAGCTCGGATTACTTATATTATTATACTTTCCTTAATTGTTATATCATCGTATTAACTTTGATATTTATTGTTACTTGTTATTATCGTTACTTTATTCGTAATAAAGGTTTAATTACCCAAGTTTGAGGTAACCACACACCATACCACCTGTGCCAACAGTCTTCCCGCCTTTACACCGAAAGACCCGCGTGGCAGATAAAAGAGCAACCAAGGCACAAAGGAAACTGTTATATGGTGCATCGTCCAAAGCGGAAGGACGAGAGAAAACAAGTACGTGGTTTACTCGGTGCATGTACTTGGCTTTACTAACCTATACCAATACCAATACCAGCTACATATTGTAGCATCACTGGAGTTCTAACACCTTTTTACTCTTTCTAAATTACATCTATGGCTACACAATTTAAATACCGAAAAGGAGAACTATCTACGGCAAGTAGTGCGGTCAAAAAATGGTTGAATACCTCTGAACAGTGGGAAGAAATTGTATTTCCCAGTGATTCGAGCAATATTTTCGCTATGTCTCAAGCGATACAAAAAGATATTACTCGAGGAGCGGCCGAATTAGATAACGTCAAAGACGCGTTAGACAGGCTCACTAAAGCCTACGATGAAGTAGAGGGAACTACCTGTAGTGACGACGACCAAGTCAACAGGCTAATATCGGGGGCGGATGCACTGTATCATGAAGCAAGAGAACGGCTCATCGTTTTAAAGATACAGTCTACAGGCCTAGCAGAGCATCAGTCGAGATTCAGTGGGACAGTTATGAGGCCCACTGAGGAAAGAAGTACTGGCTCGATAGCTCCAACACCAAAGTTAGCAGATATACCTCTGCCAAAATTCAACGGAAAGATTTGGGAGTGGGAAAGCTTTTGGCAAGCTTTCGAAACAAACGTACACAACCAGAACTTGACCGAATACCAAAAGTTTCGATATTTAAATGAAGCATTACTAGGAGATGCGAAATCAACCATAAATAGATTTCAACTAGTAGAGGATAACTATGCGAAAGCCATCGCAGCTTTAAAAAAGAAATACGGGGACAAAGAATCGGTAATATTCGAACTGAACAACTTGCTAAAACAGTCGTCAGCAAGAGGGCCAAGAATCAGTGATCAGAGACGTCTGTACGATGATTTAGCGGTCATCATTACGCAACTGGAAAGCAAGGGAGAGTCAATGGATAATCGACTGATTCTGTAAGTGATATTAACCAAATTCATCCCCATGATTCGGAATAGAGTAAGGAGGAAAAAGGAAACCTTAACTAGCACTAGCCCTTGGAACATGGAAACAATGCTAGAGGTATTGGAAGAAGTGATCTCCGCAGAAGAAAAATTGGAAAAAGAAGAGACAATCAGCGAAAGCCAACAAATGAAGAGTTATCAACATAGAGGGAATTTCCCGACAAACAAAGTGAGAACCAATGCAGAGGTCCAGAAGGAATTTGCATGTCCTAGTTGCCTACAACCAGGGCACAGATGGTTCCACTGTACGAAACTGAACACTCCAAACCTTAGGAAGGAGTTCTTAAAGAAGAACAATATGTGTCTCAACTGTGGAGCTAGAAATCACCGAGTCTACGAATGTAAATCCAACGGGTGTCGTAACTGTAACAAACGACATCACACATCTATCTGCTTCCGGAGCACAAGCCAAAGCTCACCCGAAAAACCAACAACTTATGGAAAACCCAAATTGGGAAGCAGAACTACAAGCCACAATCATGTTACCAGTAAAGAGCAGGAGTGGTGGCAGGAGACCTACTCGACACATAAAATCCCTACAAAAATAAGGAAAGATAGGGTAAGCTTACTAGTAGGAACAGCTAAGACGCTGAATACCAAAGAGAAAAGACTACAAGAGGTGGATATATTACTAGACACAGGATCGGAAGTATCATTTATTGACTCAAACCTTGCAAAGAGTCTTGAGCTACCTATCCTAGCGGAAACGGATCTAATACTACATAAGTTTGGATCCAATCACTCAGAACGTCAACCATCCCGAGTTACGACGATTCATATCTTTGACAAAGACGGTACGCAGCACAGACTGCAACTCTATACAAGTGATATTATCACTTCCCCCCTTGAGGGTGCAATCCTAAGCACAAATGACCGCCAATTCATAGCGGATCACAACATAGACCTGGCAATCACAAAGCCGCGGAAACACGTACAACCCCAAATCCTACTTGGATGTGACCAACTATGGTCATTGCTGAGCTACAATGGATCACACATTGTACTTCCCTCAGGACTACGGTTGATCCCCAGCATGTTGGGACACCTAGTCACCGGTCTTCAATATGACGAAGCCGAGAAATTAGCCCACGTTAATACACTCGTGTCCCATCAGCACGACAATGACGAACGAGAAATGTGGGAACGCTTCTGGATGATGGATTCATCAGGAATAAACGAATTCCATGGCCCAGACACAATAGAAAGGAACATCACCAACGAACAAGTTTGGAAACAGTTCCGAGAAACGATACAGTTACGAAAGGACGGCTACTACGTACGTTTACCATGGAAAGATAACCACCCACCTCTACCGGATAACAGAGCAATTGCAATGAAACGTTTAGTCAGTGTGCTCAAGTCACACAAAAGCGACTCTTGGACCATGAAGGAATATGATAAAACCTTCAAGGATCAGCTATCGCAAGGAATCATAGAAGAAGTCGACGAGGATAGTCCTACCAATGGAATCCTCCACTATATACCTCATCAGGCGGTTATCACACCGCAAAAGGAGACAACTAAACTCAGAGTTGTTTTCGACGCGTCGGCCCACTACAAAGGATGCCCGTCATTGAACGAGGTTATCCATCAAGGCCCCCTCATCATGCCAGAACTCTATGGCATGCTACTAAGATTCCGCATCCCAACATATGCGATAATCGCTGACGTGGAAAAAGCATTTCTACAAGTACGACTGCAAGAAGCAGACAGAGACGCAACACGATGTCTTTGGATCAGAGAGATATCAAAGCCTCCAAAAGGGAGCAATATAGTTGCCTATAGATTCACCAGAGTAACATCCGGAATCAATGCATCGCCTTTCCTACTGGCGGCAACGATACGATTCCATCTTGAACGTGGACAGAAGAGGAGTACTACTCTAACCCAAGAGATCCAACAAAACTTATACGTAGATAATCTTCTATTAGGAACAAAAACTACAGAGGAAGCGCTGGACAAATATCAGCGAACAAAGAGTATATTTAACGATCTAAACATGAACCTACGCGAGTTCATGTCAAACAATCAAGAATTCAATGACCAGATTCACCGTGCTGATCAATCAAGCAACTATACCCCAAAGGTATTGGGAATACCTTGGGACTCGAAAAACGATAAGATCCTACTACGTTGTTTTTTACCTTCAAAAGACAAGGTAACCAAACGGACAGTATACCAGCAGTTGGCGTCAATCTATGACCCACTGGGACTGCTAATACCTCTCTTAATTCAAGCTAAGATATTCCTTCAATCATTATGGAGAGAAGACTATGCCTGGGACACACCCCTAGAAACCACACACAGCTCAAGTTGGCTGAAGATTGTCAAGGAAATCAATGACTGGGAAAAACGAATTCCTCGTCGTATAATCAGCAGTCATACAGCTGCGAGAATTATCATATTCTCAGACGCAAGCAAGAATGCTATAGCCACATGTGCCTACTTGACAACTGCGGACGATTGCAATCTAATCATGGCAAAATCGAAGTTACCATCGCTCAAAGCAATGTCTACCATTCCAAAATTGGAGATGAATGCCATCACCATAGGCACACGGCTCGCACTAGCCATCTTCAGTTCCTTACGGACGATAGTTCCCATACACGAAATCTTGGTTCTATCAGACTCTGAAATTGCACTGAAATGGCTACAGGCTCCTTTAGATCGAAAAGAACTGGGAGTACTGGTATCAAACAGGTGTAGAGAGATCCGTAAGATAGTAACAGAAATCACGGATAACAGAATACAGATTCAGTTTGGGTATGTTCCCACCCACCTCAACCCAGCCGACTGTGCAACAAGAGGACTATCAGCAAACGAATTCACAATGCATTATTGGTGGAATGGACCAGAATTCATCACCAACCATCCGAATACGTGGCCACAGATCACTAACTTATTCAAGATATCTCTGGATATCAATGAGGAGGCGAAAGTAGTCTCCAACAACCACATACTGCACAGTTGCACATTAAAAGATGCACTATTAGATTGGAGTGAGATAGATAAGAAATTTTCTAGTGTGCACAATGCAACTAGAGTCATGGTATATGCATTGCGATTCATCAAAAGATGTATTGCAAAAATCTCGGTAGTTACCAGAACTCGCATCACCACAAGTCTACCCTTTTTGGACGGGGATAGTACATCAACTATTCTACAAGGGTACGAAATGAAGCAAGCCCACGATGTATTCATTAGAGACTACCAAAAAATCACGATATCTGAAAGCGTCTCGAAACAGTGGAAACAGTTAAACCTGCAAAAGGACACAGCAGGTATAATTCGATGCTATGGAAGGCTAAATCGCTCAAACTTGAACGACGAGGAAAAGAACCCCATCTTTATAACTCCGAAAACCTCATTCTCATTCCTCATTATTCGGGACTCACACAAGGAGTATCACAAAGGAACCGCGCACACAATGGCAGCGGTCAGAGAGCACTATTGGATCCCACAACTACGGAGACAAGTGCGAACAGTAATCAAACGTTGTATACCTTGTCAACGCATGAATAATTCTCCCTACAAGTACCCTGACATGGCTGATCTACCCAACAGACGAGTGGTACGATCGCGACCCTTCGCACATGTAGGATTGGATTATTTCGGACCACTTACAATAGCCTCAGGAAAATCAAATAATAGTAAAGTCTATGGATGCATCCTTACATGCACAACCACACGACTAATACACCTCGAAGTTGTGACCGATATGACAACGCAAAGTTTCATTAATGCACTACGGCGCTTCATTGCCCGACGAGGAGTCCCATCAACAATTACGAGCGACAATGCTCACACCTTCACTTTAGGTGACCAAATCCTGGCGAATCTAACAAAACATTTCGACAGGGAACCCGAAGTCGATCGACTAATGTCAAAACACGGTATCACTTGGCATTACAACATACCATACTCGCCGTGGCAGGGCGGTTTCTATGAGAGATTAATCAAGATAGTGAAGCACTCGTTGTACAAGACATTAGGAAAGAAGGTTGTTAATCTCGACAACCTATCGACACTACTTACGGAAATAGAAGCGTGCCTAAACACAAGACCGTTGACGTATCAGGAAGAATCTTGGGAAAGTCAACCAATACTACGTCCCATAAACTTCATTCAAAAAGATATCATACTAACGTTTCCCTTCGAGGAGATAAGGAAAACAACCAGCGAATACTTAACGGCAGCTGACATGCTACTGTTAAAGACCAGGAAAGAAGCAGAAGAAGCCCTCCGAGACTCTCACTCACGTACAGAGAAGTTCTGGGAGATTTGGCAATCTCAGTACTTAAAGAACTTGAGAGAACACCATCAGCAAAACCTACGAGGCAAGAGGGAAGGCACAGATGTCCCACGAGTGGATGACGTAGTGTTAATCACCGACCCCATCCAACCCAGGAATACCTGGAAAATTGGCAGGATTGTCAAACTGTTCCTATCAACGAAAGGGGAAATACGAGCAGCAGAAGTGGTACTGCCGAACAAAACACTCATTCAAAGACCGATCAATTTACTAATTCCCCTGGAAATCACAGAACCACCCAATCAAGAGTCGAAAGCAAAGGTGGAGTTAGATAGTAAAATGGTAGATCCTGAAGAACCATCATCCCCTAGTCCACGATATAACCTTCGCAAACGGAAAGAGGTTAACTATAAAGAGGTGGACGAGGATGACAACAACAACTCATACAGCGTCAACACTATTCGGCAAGCTTCAGGAATAAACACCACTGCCGTTACCTATTTTTTAGCACTACTAATGCTAGTGCACCCATTATCGGCTACGACCCTAGTCAGAGATTTACGATGCACAGAGAGAGGTGTTGAAATCACCAAAGGAGACGTTGACTCCTACGAAGTATGCATCGACCAATACTATTGGACATACTCGACTCCCAATAGTAAAGAAATCATTTACGTATCACCAAGCATCACATTGCACGATTACGTGGTACAATGGAAAATTCATCGTGAAGATAAGATAAAAGTACTATCACTAACGTGTCCAGCAGCCCCATTTTGTGTGAATATTAACTGCAACGTTTGCACAGAAATGCTCGCCAACCCATCTTGTTGGCCTAGAACAGCAATTGTTAGCGCAGGAGTAGCGGTCTACGCACTCATATTAATTATCTACTTTCTGTGTTATGTCCCAGTTATCCTAGCATCACCCATCGTACTAATCTTTAAAGGACTAGGATACATCATATGGGCAATAACACTATATACGGTACAGACAATAACCTCAGCCGTCAGAGCATTCGATTATTACCTACGTCGACATAGGCAACGACCACGAAATCTCAATTTATGGAACGCAATGGCAGTATTCGGATTATTTGGCATTCTACAGATTGTAGCACCTTGTCAAGAGGTAGATGTTTTCTCCCATATGGATCGCACTTGCACAATCATTGACCAGCGGAATATCTGTAAGCTACGCTCATCTCAAGTACTAAAAATCAATCCTTTCAAGCAGGAAGCATGTCTCACGCTATCAACCAACGGAAATATCTACAAGGAGATACGAATACGATGGAAAGAAGTGCAGCTTACATGTGAGAAAGAGACGATAATGTTTACGAGAAGCACGCAATACAGAGTGCTGGATAGCAAGCGATGTCCTCATGCTGGATCATGCACTGAGGAGAAATGTTTAAAGATCAATAGAACGTCGATGATACCAGAACTCCAAGCAGCCAACCATTTCCCTGGCATAACACGATGCGTAGAAAGTTGTGGCGGACTGGGATGTGACTGCTTCTATCCCAGCTCAGGATGCCTATTCTATCGCATCTACTTATTACCAATGGATGAGAACCTGTACGAGATATACAGATGCACTCGATGGAGAGAAGCAGTACTAGCACATATTTCAATGATGGATACATACAGAAAGATCTCCAAGAAGACAGAGGCCATGATCAAACCCAACATTCCTTATCAATGGAATAATATGACAATAACCCTATCCGAACTCGCTCTTCCACCCACACCCTTGTTAGCGGACCAGTTCGTATCAGATGGAAAGAATACAGCTAGATGGATTCAAGAATATACTCCATCTCTCCAGTGCGCCACAGCGGAAGAGGCACAAACGCTTAAATGCGAGATAATAGAAGACTGTTCGTGTTCTCCAGCGGAAAACACAATAAAGTGTGACTGCAGAGAACGCAACATAACTCAGATCTTCTACAACATGAAAAACAGATTACCATTCATATCACCGTCTGTTCAATTCAAACAAAACAAGTCGTCGGTAAAAGCGACGATTACAAGCTCAGCAACAGCGGAATTCATTCTGCATTTAGAAGAAACGACGCCTGTGTCAATAAAGGTGCAAGAGTCAACATGTTCAATTGAACCCACTCATATAGAAAGATGCTATTCTTGTTCAAAAGGAGCCAAAGCAATTGTTACTTGTATTGCAGAAAGGGACGAGCAAATAGCAGAGTTACGATGTGACGAACACAGCTTCACAATCCCTTGTTCGTTAAACGGAACCATGTCCACACTAGCATTCAGCTACGATAGAGCAACAATACATACAAGATGTGAAATTAAATGTGGAAAAACACCCACCTATACCGAAATATCAGGAATCCTGAGATACACCGGAAACCTTCAGCAGTCTCTAAGGAGGTTAGTTAACGGAGAGAGCAAGACGTTCTCCGAAATTAACATACCTGACATTGGTCATATAGCCAATGTATTTATTCACTGGTATACAACCACGATAATCACGGTGATAGGAATATGCATCGCAGTCCTAATCACCTATCTATACTTCGCCACTTGCGGAACACGAATACTATTGTCCATTAGTCGATGGTTTTTTCGTGTCCTCTTCAGAGTGGGAAGATGTTTTCGCCGTAAACCACGGAGGAAAAAGACGGAAACTAAACAACTCTAACCATATCACTTGCACACATATTTCTAACATACGTAGCTTAGATATTATACACTTATACACGCTTTCACCACTAACCATAAAGTACTATAATTACCATATTACCAGTCATTATCATAGCTATCACGCACTGCACCATGCACAACCACACCATTTACCAATTACCTATACATGCTATTTTAGAATGGCTTTCAAGAATGTAAACAGCGCTACCCTCGAAGAGAGACTACGCGAGGAACTTAAAATAAAGCTAATAAGCGCTAGAAACACGTCAAAAATTCCAACGGCTAAGGATATCCTAGATACCATTGTGCATTTTGCCGATAAGTGCTACCTCATCGCGGATGACTACAGAACCGCATTCATGGAATATGAGGAATTACAACGAACAGCACACTTAACAGCATTAACAACGGGCGGAGCCCAAAAGCATTTCGTGGAAGCGTCAATGCTTTCGTCCAAACATAGAAATATGTTCTTGCGACGATACGACAATGCCACGAGGTTTAACAATGCGCACGACATCTACGAAATTCTCGTAGCAGGAGGAATCATAAATGAACTTGATAGGATCTCATCGATAACGGAATTAGCAAACCGTAAACCTGAGGATACGCCCACAGGAATAGTAAACGCGCACTATGAAAGAATAGAAGTAAACGAAATGCTCCGATTGAACGAGATGATGTTCAAGGAGCTGCTCGAAAGAGAAGAAGACGAAATAGAACAACTAAAAAAGAAGATCTACAAGAAACAACAGAAGGATGAAGAAGAAAGCAGGGAGACGAAGAAACTCTTACACGAGATGAGGGATGCAGTTCAGAACTTCCTCGAATCACAAAAGGAAAAGAAAGAGTCAGTGTCCACAGATGAACTGAAACAATCAATTGAAGATATTAAGAAAAGGTTGAGGACACAAGAAAAACTTCAGTCTACACGAGACGAGAAGATAGATATGATGCAAGAATCGATCTACAGACTATCTTCAACAAACATAACTGTAGT
Organism: Heterorhabditis bacteriophora; assembly: GCA_964036235.1. NCBI lineage: Eukaryota > Metazoa > Nematoda > Chromadorea > Rhabditida > Heterorhabditidae > Heterorhabditis > Heterorhabditis bacteriophora. Next base: position 61,546 of record CAXIWP010000035.1, on the reverse strand, counting down.
AGAAACAGCAGTACAAGCGTTAGCTGAAGCACAAAGGAAGATTGAAAACTTAATCGACGTGAGGCCATTGTCGAGAACAACCATATCTACCCAGACCGAAAGGCCTGGGGCCAACCATGTCGCGTTACAGACAGCGACGGAAACTCAAACAACAGCGTCACAAGTATCCGCAGCCGACTGGTTTGAGATCCAAAGGGAAGATATAGGCTCAATCATTATTGACGAACAACCAGAACCACTCGAAAGAAGAGAGACGCGAGAAGAGCCAGAGACACGCAAACGAAGAGAATGCCCAAATAATAAGGACACACTCCGCGAGAGGCTCAGATTCCTAAGACACGCTATCACACAGGACGAGGAACTACTAAGAAAGAGAAAAACCACTCCTAGAAAGTTCGACAGGAAGATCACCAAACCACAGGATGTCACAATGGACTGTGTATTCTGCGGAAGGGTTGGAGATCATTACTCCGACGCTTGCCCATCCATCCGACGGATAGCACAGAGGAGAGGGATTATTGAGCAGGAAGAGCGTTGTCACCTGTGTCTTACTAAGTGTCCTGGATGGACTCTTAATTGGTCTGTGTCCTGGATGGACTGTTAATTGGTCTGTGTCCTGGATGGACTGTTAATTGGTCTGTGTCCTGGATGGACTGTTAATTGGTCTGATTCCAAGATTGTTTATTGGACTCAACCAAAAGATATAACAAGTTATAGTCTGGGTGGCTTAAATACTGTCTGTCAAACCCCGCCCTATCCCATGACAAGGGATCGAGGCTGGGCTAGCAGAGTCTAAACACGGGAATTGATTGATAACATAGTCTTGCAAGATTATGGCCAATGGTTAGAGGTGGAGGTAATAGGCGATTAAGTTAATGGTAAACAATGAATAGCTGTCTAGACAAGACTAAATGGTCGTCTTTTCGACGACATTCCGGGCCTGTCTAAGAAAAATGAAATACATACACTAGTATATAGGAGGTGACATAAGAGATAGTTGAATTGATTGATCACACGAATAAACTAAACTGGGAGTGCTAAGCTGATGGGTATGGTCCACGGTGTAAGTAGTCTCGAAGTAGAGGGAGCAGTTGGCAGGTTTCTGACGATCAGTACGGGCGTCTGTGTCGGAGAACGGGTCGGCGTTGGCTGCACAGCAAAGAGTGATGGGAGGCTCCGCATAAACGGCATTTTGCGTGGCATGTCTCGTTGTTATCGTGATGACTGATGCATTTTATGCACAGTCCTAGATTGATGAGGCGAGATGTGCGTGCTACTACATCTTTGTATGTAGTGCAGTGAAACGAAGTATGGTGGTATTTGTTGTTCTCCGCTGGGCAGAATATGCATTCCAGCTTCTGTCCTGGTTGAAGTACTGTTGTATTTAGTTTTTCTTCTATTTTCTTCACTGCAACCGCGGTTTCATTAACCTTGTTGTATAGACGGAGGAGGACTTCATTCTGATGCTGTATGATATTCACTAGCCGTTCTGGCAACAGCGCTATGTCTGTGATGGGATGCATATCCAAAAACCTTAGCTCTTCTTCTTCTTCGGGATTGTCGATTTGTGCATAAGTGGCCATCCGGTAGTATCGAAAATCTTATAGTGATTGATTTAAGTTAAGTGGGCGTTTTATGTCACCGTCTCTTCCTTATGTTACTTACTTGTCGTTATTTCTTGTCTACCATACCTCATTGGGATAAACAGCTTCGCGGTATATTGATTAATTTTTGTCTGGATGACGATATAGGTTCGTGAGATAAAATGTATTACTAACAGACAGAATGGGTATGATAACCCAGGTGCTATGATAACAGTGATTAATATCTTGAGTATTAGCTTCCAATGCTCTCGACGCGTTTTGAACATGTGCTTAATGTCCAATGATGGTGTTTCGGACCACCATCTTCTCTGAGTATGTGACTCAACGCCATTTTGGTCGTAGAATAGCAATTTTTTTCTGTCGGCATGATGATTCAACGTGCTCTCTATCTTTGTTGTATTACATTCCTTTTTACATGTAATATAACAATTTTGGCATATTATTGCATTGAACTGGATAAATAGTGCTTTTCTTGATTTGTTATTTGGTGAACAAATTATGGTGGATAGGTTGGGAACATACGAGATAGTTTGACCGATCCTGTTGAAGTTTTCTGCTGATGTACTGCCGATTATTGTCATTAGCATAAATGGGAGAAGGAATACATGTACATAGTTCTTATTTTGACTATTGCCGTTGCTGGCTGTATCTTCCTTTGTTGTTTCATATTGTTTATCTTTTGCACGACGTGCTGGTTGACTTCTTGTTGGTTTGTTTATTTGGTTCTCTGAAGTCTCTTGCGTTTGATGAGTATCATTAAACGAAACGCTCCTAATTTCCAATGGTATTAATTTTGAAATTGGACGATGAGTAATTTTTCCCTTCTTTGTTATTACCTTTGCTGACCTTATCAGGTTGTCTGCACTTTCTATAACTTCCACGATTCTTGCTAATTGCCATGAACCTCTGGGTAATAGGTCATGTTGTATTATAACTATTTCTCCTATTTCCGGTATTTTTCGTTTGGAACTTCTTGCTTGTCGCAGTTTGATATTATGCGATTCACGGAGTTCGATTAGGTATTCAATATTCCATTTTAACCAAAATTTGTCCGCCATTTTTTCTGAAAATTCCAAAGCTTCTTTTGCTTGCATTTCCGTTTGTATTAACGCTGGATCGTAGGTGGAATCTTCTATTTCCGTATTTTGTTGTGTAGATGGTAGCGAATATTTAATATTTCCTTGTAAAAAGTCAATAGGTCTTAATGGCTCAGAATTAAGTTCATTGGGGTCCACTTTTGTTAGAGGTCTAGTGTTTAGTATTGCCTCTATTCGAGTTATTATCGTATTCATTTCGATGAATGATAGCCTTTTTTTACCTATCATTTTATGGAAAGCCCTTTTTACGGTTCCTACCAGGCGTTCCCAAACTCCTCCCATCCAAGGAGCTCCTGGTGGATTAAATATCCACCTTATACCCTTATTTGCACTATATGACATAACTGATAGTCCTGTCTCTGTATCGTTCGCGTACAACATTTTGATTATTTTTGCACCTAAGGTGAAGTTTGTACCGCAATCAGTCCGAATTATTGCGGGTACTCCCCTACGTGAGGAAAATCGAATAAAGCTATGTAGAAAGGCTCCTGCAGTGAGATCCTCTGCCACTTCCAGGTGCACTGCACGGGTTGTTAGACATGTATATATTGCTACATACATTTTTTGTCCTTCCTTTGATGTCCAAGGACCCATATAATCACATCCTACATTTTCAAATGGTTTAGAACATACCACCCTATCTCTTGATAGAGGGGCCATCGTTGGCATGCTGAACGGTAGTCCTTGTTCTTTTTTGCATGTGGCACATGTGCGTATGTGTCTTTTTATAATCGTTGTAGGTTTTGGTATCCAGAAACGTAAGCGTATTAATGAAAGGATATGATTTAGGCCACAATGCCCATTTTCCACGTGTATTTCGTTGATTATCAGTCTGACAAGTTGTGAGTATCTTGGAAGGAATAATGGGTTTTTTGCGTCAAACGGTAGCTGTGCGTGTTCTAGCCGAGACTTCATCCTTATTAAGCCGTTATCGTCTATATAAATTTGTTTTCCTGAATGCCTTCTTTTGATTTCTTTGACATCAATGTGTCTGGTTTCCTGTAGTATTAGCATTATTTCTCCACTTTTCATATCTTCTGCTGTTATCTCATCTTTATTTTCGAAGTTTTCCTGATTGTTCCTGACTTGCGTAATTTTATTTGTTTTTAATTTTTTCTTCCAGCATGTTATAGCTTTGCCCACGCGTGCCGCTACTCGTAGTGCTTTTGTGTATGCACTATACCTACTTAAGTCAATCACCATTGTTGGCCTCGGCTTCGTGTTTTGTTCCAAATGCGTGTTAGCTAACGGTTCTACTATTTCCGTATCTACTTCATAATCATGAAATGGTTCTTCTATTGGTGTTAGTTGGCGATTATTGCCTTGATTTCCTGACCATTGTGGTCCTATTATCCATGGATGCTTTACAAATTCCTCTGACGATGTGCCGCGAGTTCCTACATCAGCTAGGTTGTTTTCTGAATCTATGTGAAAAAACTGTGTAGACTTATGCTGTTCGTTGAATTTTGCTTGTATCTTGTGAATTTTATCAACCTTATTGGTGACGAATAGTGGAAGCTTGCGTGATGATACTATCCACGACAGTGCTATTTTACTGTCACTAACTATATTAACTTTATGTATTTGTTCTCCAATGGAACTGTTAATTGACTCGGCTAGACGCAGCGCAATAAGGATGGCTACGAGTTCTAGACGCGGGATAGTCATCTGTTTCTTGATAGGTGCCAGTCTGGTTTTTCCACTAACTAATCCAGATATTTGACTTTCTGGTGCGTACTGTACGTAGGCGCATACTGCCATTGCCACTTGGCTGGCATCCGCAAATACCCATAATATTGCTGCTATTGGTTCTTCTACCGAACTTGGTTTTATTCTTCGAGGAACTGTAATTGTCGTATCGTGTATAGCTTTACAGGCAGCGTTCCATCTGCTGCAGAATTCGGGTGGCAATCGTTCTTTCCAGTTGATGTCCTTACAAAATAATTCGCGCATCATCACTTTGAGTTTTAATAGGAGTGGTCCAGTAAACCCAATGGGGTCATAAACTTTGTTTATTATGCTCACAACGTCCTTTTTTGTGAGGTATTCATGAACCGGTAAGCTAATATGAACTGTCAGTTCATCGGCTTCCGTATTATACCGTACTCCAAGTAATTTTGTGTCTCCCAACTTTCCGCGGTCTTGCTGTGGTATTATATTATTTATTTTTTGTGAGTTTGATATATAATCTCTCAAGTTCATCCCGATCTTAGCAAACAACATTTTCGATTTTTTGTATTTTGTTATAGCATTCTCTACTGAATCTGCCTCCAGAAGAATATTGTCTACGTAAAGGTTCTTTAATATTTCCATCGCAACTTCTTCGTTGGCATTTCTTAAGTACGAGGTTATCGACATATTTAGTATACTGGGACTTGCTGTGACCCCAAATGGAATCCTGTTAAACCGATAGTGTACTATGTTTTCTTTTGTCGGTGGACTTTCTGAGTCGCGAAGCCACAAGAACCTGCACAGATCTTTATGTTCCTCCGGTAATCGTATTTGTGTGAATGCTGCTTCGATATCACATAGAATGATATTTTTTGGCTGTCGACTCGCAATCAGAATGTTGTGTATTTTATTGACAAACGATTTGCCTGTATATATAACATCGTTGAGTGACAGATTGTTTTTTGCTTTTGACGACGCATCGAATACAATCCGCAGTGGTTTAGGCTTGTTCGCCCGCCATACTCCCGAATGCGGCATATAATAAATCGACATAGAATTTGGTATTCGGTGATTAACTTCTTCTATTATTCTTTCTTCCTCATACTGTTCTATTATCTTCTTATACCACTCTTTTTGGGGTTGTTGCCGTTCTAGGTGCTTATAGAGGGCATTTAATCTTCTTATGGCCACGTTAAAATTGTTACCCAGATCTACTACGTTGTCCTTTAATGGAAATGGGGCTGTTATGATTCCCTTATCTATTGTAATTGATTTGGAATACTTCGTCAAGTAGTTATATGTATTTTCTTCTGTGCCGTCTTCGTCGCTGGTTATTCCTATTCCTTCTAATTCATACATATTTTTAACAATTTGAGTTATCTCTTTTTCCGTAATAGTTGGAAAAGCATTGACTGGTTCTAAGGTCTTCTTGTTGTTCGTTGGTTTTAAATTTCCGCAACCATATATCGCTGGACCGAATACTGTATTCTGAATAATTAAACCCGATGGCATCACTATATTCGGTGAATTTGTTATAACAAATTTGTCATAAAGGTCGAGACCAATTAGAAAGCTCGGTACTTGTCGTTCTCCTTGAGTACGCAAGTTGGAAAGAAAGATTTCTTCCTGACGGAGAAATTGTTTATCGCATCCCGAGAGGGTTGCTGACCTGAAGTCTTTTGTAATTACCGGTTTCGTATTCATGGTTAGGAGTAGCTCTGTTCCGAATGCTGTCTTTATACGAACCGATACTCTATGTGATAGGAATTCTTCGGTTAATCCCCCTATACCTGACATTGTGATCGTTTCAGATTCTGAGGCTAAAAGCCCTAGCTGCATTGCGAAGCGCTCTTCGACAAGGCTTGTTTGGGCTCCCATATCAAAAAAGAATAAGGCTCGTTCGAACATGCTTGAGTGGTTATTCCATATGTTGCCTTCTGCTGTCATTAGCACAATTTGTTGTTTTATTTCGTTGGTATTATTTAGTTGCGTGTAGCTTCCTGCACGCACATCTGAAGATTGAGGTTGATTCCTAATTCCGTCGAAATACTGTAAATTCTGGGGAGCTGTGACTTGTTCCCTTTGAAATTGTGTTATTCTGTCATTCGATTGCCATCGCTGTGCAGGATCCTTCCTTTCGTTTCGTAGATAGGGTTGTTGTCCGCTATTCATGGTACGTAGGCACAGCGTTTGGTGATGGTTTTTTCCACATTGGAAGCAGTTTTCTTGGTTACACGCGTTGCTTGTGTGTGATCTTTCAAAACATTTCCAACAAAGTTGCTTGTTTCGAGCTACCGTTCGGCGTTCGGAGGGTTTATTTATTGTTCGGCACACTATTGATGAGTGGCCTTTTCTGTCGCAAAATTCACAGACTTTTTCAGAGTGTCTTAGATTATTATTATATCGTTGTACATCCGCTGTACTCCTCAGGTTTTGTTCAAATGATCGTGGTTCCTTCCTATCAAGGACTCTCATTCGTCTTTCGGTTATATGTCTACTAGAGATTTCAGACTCTAGTGATTCTAATAGTTCTTCTATGGTCATCGTGTCTTTCTCGTTTTGCATTTTTAGTGTTTTGCTTAGTATATGGTAAGGGAACTTCTTACATATCGCATCTGTCCACATTGGATCATTTGTTGTGCGTACGTTATACCCTGTTGATTCCATTTGGTTTACTAAGGCATTTATGTCTTCGAGAACGTCTAGACACTTTTCAGCATCATTGATAGCGGGCTTTAGGTCATGCAGGTTTTGCACTATGCTCGATCTGTTGTTGCTTTTATGACCATATCTTTTTTGAAGGGTACTGACCATCCACTCATAATTGGCTGGTAACATCTGTATCCCCTTTATCGTTTTTGTTGGTTTTTCTTTTAAACTGTCTTTTAGTAGGATTATTTTCTCCATTACTGACAGCTCCGCGTTGGTGTGAACCATATCTTCATAGATGGCCCAGAATTCCTCCCATTCTTCCACTTTACCAGAAAATTCTGGTACTTTTATTCTTAATGGCTGTACTTTACGATGCCTCTGTTGTAAGTTGCTTTCGTACTGTTCATTTGGTGAACCTTCTATATCTTGTGAGAATATCGTTACTTGGTCGTATAGCTCAGTTTGTTTATACGTCGAGTCGTTATCCGTTCGAGCTATTCCACATTTATGCTGGTATTGCGCATGCTCGTCGGTTTTTCGTGCCGATTTGACGCTACTGTTATTGAGATTGTCCAATTGTATTCTTTGATAACTGTTTATTGTCTGCCAAGCGAGATTCTGTGGTATTTCTAACCTTCGTTCCGCTGCAGCGAGTTCTAATATTCCTTCGTCTATCCGAGTATTGTAAAGGTATATGTGTAACCTTTATGTTGAGGGTGTTTGGGTGTAAAAGACAGTGAGAAGATAGTCTATGAAGCGGTGTCGGTAACCAGGTGATCAGGCTGACTACTAACATTTAATGTGTAGCGGATAATTATTATATATGAGTTATAAAGAATACATCCTGGATAATAAGGTTTATTAGGTAGAGGAATAAAGAATACTTACAATTACAGTATGTCCATAGGGTCAGAGCTCAGTACACCCGCATCTCCCCCTGACTCCGCCCCGCGCTGCCCTTATATAGACAGCTGGGTTAGAGACGCAGGGTAGACTAGAGATATACATGACATCCCACCCTTTTAAGAAGCCGAAGCTCCTGCGAGGTTATGTGTTAAAGCGTTAGGTGAAAATATTTTACAATTTACATGCGAAATTGTCATAAGGGCAATTTCAAATATAAAGCTATCTAATCATATATGAAGTAAAGCGTGAATAAATTGTGAATATTATAATTCATCATTATTAGTTATGGATAGGCTTAGTCGATTTTGACTGCTATGAGATGTTGAGCTAGCACAGGGCGGGGTGGGCTATGTCCCGCAAGGGAATGAAGGTTTCCCTCAGGCAGCTCGAGTATTGCGAACCACCTGCGTTTCGCTCTCACTCATAGGGTCCCTACGGCTTCATATCGTGGTTGGTTATACAATTAAGTTTCATAGTTAGAATAGAAAAGATGTACAATAATTGAGTGAACTATTGAATTACAATACTATGATGCATTATTGCGATGGCTAAGTTCAATATATGAACCTTGTTTTTAATTGTTATCGAGGAAAATAAATTCTAATAATAATGAGTAGAAATAATAATTAAATAATTATTTTTGGGAAAATAATGATAATATTTTAATTGACTTGTTTCTTTTCTGAAGACGTCTTCGCTTATTGAGTTGTATTGGAAACCAGCTTCTTCTGAAATTATTTCCTAAAAAAATTAGTTTCTATTCCTCTGGTGTTCGGTTTGCTGAGTTGGTTTCTCGAATCTTGCCATGTTCTCTTTTCGTCGATTTCTCGGGCTTCTCATCTTGAAGAACAGTGTTTACTAATATCTGTAATACTTGTTTATCAAACCTATCTGTTATTGCCACGCCCCGAAAGTTTCAAAGCCAAAATATCCTCCGGTCATTGTAGGCTCTTTGTCTCGTCATTTCCTTATTCACATCGGTCGGCTGGCTCCTGCTTCTGTTCCGTTTACATAATTTTTCTTTACCTTTATCCTTTCTCATAGTTCCGTTGGTTTACAGTAGTTACTTACAGATTATGCAGAGTGTTCCTATTTACTTCTGCGGCCATCTTAACTATTGCAATGAAGTAGGCCTATGTGGTCAAACTTCGGCAGGTTTAGAATGTTTTTTGCCGAGCAGGCTGGCAAGGCGTTGCCTGCGAATCGCGCGTAAATGATGTTGCTTTTATTTATGGTGAGAATTTGAATAATTTAATTTCTAAACTATTTAACATTATCCTTTGTTTGCTACAGTGATTATTTCTATCGTCGTACTATTGGTCCTCGCCGCGCTATTTTCTAGTTTATTTTGGATATATTATAAGAAGAAAAATACTCCCAGTTCACCGGTTGATCCGTCTTAGAAGATTATTTATTATTATTTAGAATATTTGTGTTATATTATTTAAACTTGTATCATTAAATATTATTTAATATGTTTAACAAAGAGATATTAATTAATTACACTAGTCTTTAGAAGCGAAAATTCATGCGTGGAATGGTTTAACTTGATTCGCATGCATAGTTTTTATTTTTCCCTTATTATTTTTAAGAGTAAGATTTGGATTTTCTATAGCTACTACTTCATGAGGTTCGCTGAAAAGCGGCATTAGTTTATTCGCTCTGTTTATGCGAATAACTACTTTATCGCCAATTTTGAACTCACTTGCTCTGGCATGGTTTCTCAAATCATAGCGTTTCTTCTGCTTATGTTGTGCGTCTTCTATTATTTTGTTGTTTAGTCTCCAGGCTGTTTGTAGATCCTCTGTGAGTTGTGCTATATAATCATCTTCGTCTCGATATTGTCGTACTGGCGCTTGAATTGCAGTGGTAAATGGTGAATTGGGTTGTCTTCCATAGGTTAGATAAAATGGTGAATTCTGAGTTATTGAGCTTTCCGACGAGTTATATGCATGGGTAATAAGCTGTAGATTTTCATCCCAGTTATCACACTGCTGACTAGTGGCGTGGGACATGAGTTGTTCTAAAGTTAAGTTGAGTCGTTCCACTAATCCATTCGCCTGGTGATGATAAGGTGTACTCATCGAGTGATTTATTCCTAAGAGTTTCATAGCGTTTTTAAATAAGTGACTTGTAAAATTTGATCCTTGATCAGTGACTAAGTTTTCTGGTACGCCTTGTCTGGCTATCACTCTATCTACAATTGTTCGCACAGTGGTATGCGCTTTTTGGTCTGGTAGCGCTTCAACTATTGCATATTTCGTAAATGCATCTATGATAACAAGGATATACTTATTTCCCTGAAGTGTTAGTGGTAAAGGACCTAAGAAATCTGCGTGCATTCTCTGCATGGGTCCTGTTGGTACATCGAATTGGTGCATTGGCTCACAGTTTCTGTAAGCGCTAGGATTCTTTCTTCTCTGACATGATGCGCAATGTTTTATTGTCATCGCTATGTCCTTTAGCATTCCATTCCATATGACGGTATTGCTGATTATGGATTTCGTTTTGTTCACTCCGAGATGTGCTGCTCCAAACTTCGATTCATGAATATCCTTGATTATTCTAAATTTCAGTTGTGAATGATCCGGTAGTATGATCTGTGGATTCTTCGATGCCTTATCCGGTATTCTGTATAGAATATCTCCAATTATGGTATAACTTCCTAGTATATGGTTATTCGATTCTTGCAAAGTATTCTTGATCATCTGCTTCACTCCTTCGATTTTCGGACAATCTCTTTGTTCTCGTGCTATCTCCGCAATGTCAATTTTGTTCAATAACAGATTATCTTCCCATATTGTAGCTATCAGTGGCTCGTTGTTGTCTTCTGGCAAATGACGTGATAATGCATCTGCTATTACATTTTTCTTACCAGGTCGGTATACAATGTCAACATCAAATTCTTGAAGCACTATCTGATATCTTGCCAATCTTCCGGTCAGATCCTTACGATGTAATAGTGATCTCAATGGTGAATGATCTGTTATTATAGTGCATTTTGCGCCGTCAATATAGGGTTTGAATTTTTGTACCGCTACAATAATACCTAGAGCTTCTAGTTCTATCGCTGGGTAACTACTCTCATGTTTATTGAGCGTTCTGCTGGTATAAGCTATGATTTTTTGAATGTTGTCTCCTTCTTGCTTTAATACAGCTCCTACTCCTAATCCTGATGCATCTGTTTCTATTATATATGGTCGTCCTAACTTAGGTGGTGCAAGAATTGGTGCTGTCGTTATTGCTGTCTTCAGACGTCTAAATGCCTCTTCACATTTGTCGCTCCATGTGAATGGTGTGTCTTTCTTGGTCAATTCTGTCAAAGGTGCTGCTACTTGGGCATACTTGTCAATGAATCGACGAAAAAATGATGTCATTCCTATGAAAGCACGTACATCGTTCACGTCCTTGGGTGTTGGATACTTATCAATCGCCCAAGTTTTTTCTGGATTTGGCCTTATTCCCTGTTCGCTGAGAATAAAACCTAGAAACTTCACTTCCGGTTGAGCAAATAGACATTTTGACGCTTTCAATTTCATGCCAATCTTCTCTATGTTCGAGAGAACTTCTTCCACATCATCTAGGTGTTCTTCCGCTGTTCTTGATGTTATTACGAGGTCATCAATGTATATGAACACTCGTGCTTTGATTTGTTTTGCTAATCCATTCATTATTCTTTGAAAGGTACCTGGTGCTCCTTTGAGTCCCATTGGCATTGTGATATATTCATATGCTCCTAGAAAACAAGCAAATGCTGTCCTCTCGCAATGTGCTTCTTCCATCGGTATCTGGTGAAAACCCGCTTGGAAATCCATCGTTGTATAGTATTTCTTGCCTGCACATGCATCCAATATATCGTGAATGTTAGGTAGAATAGATTGCGTAGGTTTTGTGATGGCATTCAGAGCCCGAAAATCCGTTGTGAATCTCCACGACTTCTTATCTGCCTTCTTCACAAGTACTATAGGCGCACAAAATGGAGAATTCGATTCTCTAATAATGTTATCCTTCAGCATTTGGTTTATTTGTCGTTCTATTTCTGCCTTCTTTTCTGGTGGCACCCGATATACCTTTGCTGCCGGTATCCTTGCGTTTTCCTCAAGATCAATTCTGTGTCGTACTGTTCCTGTATATCGTCCCAGTGCTCCATCCGGTCCTACGAACGCATTCTGGTGTTTCCGAATAATATTTCTTAGAGATTCCTTTTGTGCTTCACTAAGATTAGCTTTCTTCAGATCTATCTCAGATGCTATATCATATTCGGGTTCTTCCGGTTGACGAAAAATAGGTAGTCTCTGTTCCCAGAAAACTTCGGGAGCAACGTACATCTGCTTCGTATTTACCGTGCATATCCGATGATCTTCTTCAACTTGATACGCATCCGCAATGTGTGTGTTCTTGTACAATTTCACTTGTGTATTTGATGGATTTAAAATAATCACAACGCTCCTGCCTTGATTGTCTGGGGTTATTAGGGTTCTTCCGACCATGTAAATTTGGTCATCTTCTCTGTGATTGTCTTCCACTAGATAGTCTTTGTGTCGTCTATTCACTTCTGGTATTCCTTCGATTCTCACTGGTACCACTGTTTCCGTTCTCCTGTCTAGTATGATAGAGTCGTTAAGTCTCACTTTAAGTCTACTTCTATCGTCATCTTTGTCGTCCATCATTACTAGGTTCACTTGCACTAGAGGATTGGTTTCTCCACCAATCATAACTTTTCTATTAGCGAAGTCCATTGTTATACTTCTTCCTGTCAAGTTTACGGTTCTGATGAAGTCTGCCCCAAGTAGAATGGGTGCTGGACAAGCATCATCGTTTGATACTCGGAATAGGTGCTCATATTCATGGCTACCTATTTTCACTCTCAGCTTTACACTTGCTAGAAACGTGAAGGTCGAGCCGTTCGCTGTTCTCGCTTGTATAGACTGTCTGTCTATCAATTGGTTTATTCCAAGACTTCGAAGTATATTCGTTCCAAAATAGGAAACGGATGCTCCACTATCTAGTAGTGCATTGTATTTCTTGTCGTTAACCGTGATCTGTATGTACGGTAATTCGTTAATTCTTCCGTTTATGCTGCATATGATAGAGTATATCTCCGGTATATGATACGTTGTCGCATTGCGTTGGTTATTCCTGTCTATTTGATTCATATCTATGAGTGTCTCATCAAGTGTCACATTATTAACCATTTCCTTTCTTAACCGTTTTCTTATTTGTTTCAAAGCTCCTGGTGATACTCTTCTTGCCATGGCTATGACTTCTTGCGTCACTTGTTTTGATTTATAAAAACAGTAACATTTCACTGAACAGTAGATGAATATCACTGTCAGGATGATCGCAAGTGGTATTCCCACTACACTCCACGCAAAGCTTTTAAACTTGTCTGAAATCTGGTCCTTGATTCCATCAATCTTCTGTGCAGCTTCGTTGTATATTGCTGTCAGGGACTTGTTCATCCCCTGGTGCATGTGTTCTACTTCTTGAAGCACATGTTTCCCTACTGCTGGATATTTTGCCAAGATGTTATTAATCTTTTTAACCCAGAAGGTTAATTGAAAAGGATACACGTGATTCTGATCGTTGTCGTAGAATAATTGTTGTTCTCCCGATAGTTCTGTTACCAGATGTCGTTTCAGATTCTTGTTGTTATGATCAACAGGAATGTGTTTGACATCCACCTCTCCATACTCAGTTCTCCATTTTCCATCTTTCCTAGTTACTGTGTATGGAATTTCTCCGCACTTTTCTAATTCGGATGACTCTACAAGATCTTGCGACCCCGGTATAATAAACCAAATATTCTTCTCAAGTTCAACTGGAACGAGTGCGTAGCACGAGTCGTTAAGACGTCGTGACCAGTGTATTCGCTCTGGTGTCACCTGTCTACATTCGGACACTAATAGTGCTTCTCCTACAAACTTTGCAACTATATCCGTCCTGCTGAATAATATTCGTGCGGCCGTAGTGGTGTCAGTTCGCATTAAAGCTATGCTCACTGATACTTTGTTGTAATAAGAGTAGAAGATACTGTTATACTGATCCATCAACTGTCTTTGCCTCTCGAGATCACGTTCGTATTGCTCTCTTATATCCGCTTGTTGTCGTTCCCACTCGTTCTTTCTCCGTTTTTCTTTTTGGTCGACTTCCATTACGGTGGGTTCTGCTCTTCTTATCTCTATATGTTTTCCTTCCACTGTGGGTATTCTTACGTGTTGTGTCGCTGTTAGCGAATGGGACTGTGCTCTCTTCCAAATTGGCATTGTTTCTTCACGTATAGGTCTCGTCGATGTTTCAACGTTTTCCATCAATGTCTTCGTCGACACTATCGATCTCGTTTGACTAGTTATTTTAGGTGTAGTAGTGTTATAGATCTGATACGTTACAGGTGAGTGTTCCAGGAAAAATGGTCCACCGCCTTTTTCCAACCGTTCCTTATCTATAACAACCTTTAGAGGGCCAAATTCTCTCTCGAGATATGGATCAAATATATTATTCGTCCACTTCTGTAGATCCTGTCTTATTGCTTCTTCTGCTGTGGTAAACGGTCTCACTCTCCTGACTGAGCTCAAAACTAATCTTTGCATTTCTACATATTCAGCATATCGAATAGTTCTTAATACAGATATCCTTTCATCCTCCTTCTCATAACTATTGAAACGAAGTTGCATCATTTTATTCGTCACTCCCCAACGTCTAATTTCATCTAGAATCCTTTCATGTACAATAGGCCTAGTTGAAAAGTATGGAATATATGTTCCTGATGTTTCTCCGAATACTCTCTCTGCTAGACTCTGATTATTGTAATCGACTATGTAGACTTTTACTTGTCCGCCCTGAGAGGTTTCGCGTGTAATATACGCTCTTTTACTTCGTTCTCTTGTGACTCCACTTCTTGTTAGGTAGTGAATTACAGTCTCGTTCATTCGTAACTGAGGAAAAGTTAGAATTTCGCCAGTCTTAGTTAGTTGGGCATTATTTATATGACATCGTTGGATAATTTCATTTTTAGCCATATCATTATCCTCTAATTCGAATACAGTATTTAGTTCCTTTACTGCGATTGTATTTACTGTTACAAGTGCTTTATATTTCCCTATTTCTCTATATTTACACCATGTCTCAGCTACAACTTTCTCCCAGATTATAATATAATGATCTCTCATACAGTAACTATCTGATAGTTTGCAACCGCTTGTGTCACCTAGTTCTGTATTTACCGTTGTTCCATCAAACGTTGATATTTCTCCATATTCTACATTATATACATTTCTTATTTTCTTCTGTACTCCCCACATGACTATTTCCGGATCAGCGTCGATAATCCTGGTTCGTTTAATATATGGTCTAAATGTTTGTAACTCTTCGCCGTCTATTTTTCCTTCCTCCAGTGCTCTACGGCATTCCTTTTCTGATACTGCCTTCCGTGTACGGTTCAGTACTGTTGAGTCTGTTTTTATTCCCAGAAGACTTCTTATCTTCATCCCAAGAATTTCCTCAAAGCACTTGATCGCTTTCATTTTGAAAGGTTTTTGGTTTTCCGCGTATACCGTTGTCATCAATTGTTTTAGTGGTTCCTCCATTGTTAATACATGATAGTTGGGAAGATATGGTGGAGCATATAGTCTTCCTCCTTCATGGAATCCACATATCTGGTATTGCGTGGGATTTCCATATGCCACTGTCATTAATGCGCACAAGGTCAGTATAGTACTGATGCTTGGCATAAACCGTGTGTTGTGATTAGTGATCGGCAATGATTGTACGTATGCCTCCTCCTGATGGTTATATGGCATAATGGCTTGTTGTCGCGGTGGTTGCATATAATTCTGCTGTTGCTGCATGTAGTAGTGTGAATTCCCGTGATATCTCGTATTGTAGTTTTGTCTCCTGTTATTGAAGAATGGTGGTCTCCACTGATTCCAAGGTCTTCCTCTATAGTTTCTAAAAGCTTCGGTGAAACGTCCTCCTGTTCTTTGTGTTCCATTTCGATTAGAGAAATAATTCGCATTATACGATACTCTTCCTCTTACAGGTCTACTTCCTCCATTTCTATTATTGTACGTTATCATCCTATCTTCGTTATGGTTTGTTCTTGGCTGAGGGTCCGTTTTGATCTGTTTCAGTTTCTTCTGTACTTCTTCCAGTTGGTCTTCTAGGCGTAACATGTTAATGCTATCCATCCGTTCCAGTTCTTCTGATTTCTCGTGCTTCAGCAGCTGTTCCTCATTTTGTGCCATCGTTATCAATTCTTGGAACGATTGTGGTGTATTTTGACGCTGTATCGTCTTCTTTATGTCTGGTCTCAATCCGTTCAAAAAGAAACTCATCTTATTCTCTTCCATCTGTTTCGCAGGATATCCTTGAAAAGCAATTTCCACTTTAGATTTTACTGTCTTCGCGAATTTTCCTACCGATTCAGAGCCTTGTTTCATTTGGAATAATTCACGTCGCGCTTCCCTGATAGTCCACGGGTTTTTCATTCTCTTTGCTAATTCTTGAACAAGTTCTTCCCAAGACTTCTTCTGTGGATCACTTATATTGTCATATACCAACCTAGCTGCATCAGTTAGGTGCATTGCTAGCATATTTTGTGCTTTTCTCGTTGGAATTTGGAATCGTTCCAACACTTCAACAAATTTCCTCAACCATGAGACAAATGGTTCCTCTTCTTCTCCTGAGTACTTTGGTACTCTTGCTTCCAGAATTTCCGCAACCTCCTTGGTGGTTAACTCATCCCTATCACTATCTTCTTCATGCTGTTGTTCATTATTCTTATTCGAGTTGGTTTGCCTGCTCCTAGCCCGTTTAGTTTTCGCAGGGTCAGATAGCATTATTCTTATCCTTGGAGTTACGGTATCTCTTATTGTTTCGCTACTTGTATTCATATCCTCCATATCTTTAAGTATTACTGGGCCCTTTGATCGTAAATTATATTTATTTGAGGTAGCTATTTTTATTTTGTTTTCGTAGTAAGTACTGTTTGCGCGGTAGTCTATGCTTAGCGTTCAATACTATAGTTAGTGATAGTGATTATTTGGCACTCTGGATATATTTCCTTTCTTACTTAACTCACTGAGTCCAGTTACAATACAGATGTTCTAGGAATAGGAAGTTCTCCTTTGGTAGTGTTGTCCAAGTGTCTTCGTAGACTGGTCAGGTCTAACTAATTACCTGTGACTTAGAATTGATAATGTATAGAGACAAGATTATGATGATATTCGAGAAATGATAAGCATTCGCGTCTTCAGTTGTTTTATCCAACATATGGAATTAGTAACACAAGAACAGAATATATTAAGTGCATGAGTGTATCTCAATCTATATTCGAATTATTAATTTAGGTTTATCAGTTGGGAAATAGTAGAATCATACTAATAACTTATGACTATTAACATGTATTAAATGTAAATGAGAGAGAGAAAGAAGAGAATAGAGAGAAAATAACAGCGGCCACAAAATGCTGTGCTAGAATCAAATGTCATTGAAGTGTTCTGTATCCTATATATATAGCTAACTCAGCTTACTCTAATCCCAAGATACACAAGTTTCGTGTAGCATTCATCTTTACACACTCTTTGGTTTCCTAATTACGGCGGGCTCTTTCACATCTAATCCCTGGTTCCTGCTATCCATCATTGAAACAGCGCAAATAGGCACCATCCATTTTTCCACGCGCGCAATTTATCATTTTGCTATTTCTGTTTCTTGTTACCGTATACTTACTAGAAATTGGATAGATACAGCCAAAATATATTTTTGGAAATGAATAGATAAAATGCTATTCTTATAAATAATCAGATGAATTAATTTCTTATTACCAACTTACTTCTTTTGTCCTATACCTAAGTCTTACGTATACTAACATTATACGTAATTATTTACTTCTTAACATACATATATATTAACTCTTTACTTCTATGTCTTATTGTATTATATTATAGTATATTATTTATTGTTACTATTACTAATATTGTTATTGTTATTGTTATTCTTAATCATATTCTTATTCTTATTCTTAGTTTTATTCTTAATCTTATTCTTGTCCTTATTATTCTTATTCTTAGTTTTATTCCTCTTTTTATTTTATTTTTATTCTAATTTATTTTATTATTTTTATTTATTTTATATTTTTGAGGAGCTCCTAATTTATGTTAAATATGCTAAATATGGCGCGCTAAATGACCGGTTTTCATTCTTCGTAATATCAGCCTCAAGTAGGTTGTCGAAAATTAGTTAATGCGGAAACCGCAACCTACCCTCGCCCGGGCTCATCTCGTCCTTAAAAATGTATTGCTCGCTTCAAATATTACTTACTTGATTTGTATAGAGGCAACGATTCCGCAACAAAAAGGTGGACGAGGAATATAGTATTCTTCACTTCAGACTTCGAGCATAATAATATAATAGTAGAATAAATACTAATATCACAGATTGAATATATATTTCCTGAGCCTCAAAACCACTATGACAATAGAAGAATATAAAAGAAAATACAGCAACTAGAGTAAGTCCGGGACCTCCATGTAAAGGTATATGTGTAACCTTTATGTTGAGGGTGTTTGGGTGTAAAAGACAGTGAGAAGATAGTCTATGAAGCGGTGTCGGTAACCAGGTGATCAGGCTGACTACTAACATTTAATGTGTAGCGGATAATTATTATATATGAGTTATAAAGAATACATCCTGGATAATAAGGTTTATTAGGTAGAGGAATAAAGAATACTTACAATTACAGTATGTCCATAGGGTCAGAGCTCAGTACACCCGCATCTCCCCCTGACTCCGCCCCGCGCTGCCCTTATATAGACAGCTGGGTTAGAGACGCAGGGTAGACTAGAGATATACATGACAGTATCTAACGTAAAAGTTAGTTCAGTGGCTTCGGCGAGGGTTTTTTGATACGGGATTTCCTCTGTTATCACCAAAATTTCGGAGAGGTGTTCTTTTCGTTGTGCTCTCGTTTTGCTGTTTGTTATTATCGCTTGCATTTCTTCCACTGACTTCGAGACTAGGCTTGAAGCCGTCGCTATTTTAACGATGGCTAATTGAAGTTGTGTTATTCTCCTAATACAGTATTCCCTTAGCTCTCTGTCTTGCTCTGGGAAGCTATGCTGCTCTGTAAGGCTTTTGTAGTTGCTGATAGTAGCCTGGAGCGTGTGGCAAGCACTTTTAATTGCTGGCTTTATTAGCATCAAACTCATTTTGTTGAGTACTGCGTGCTTTTATATGTGCACCGGTAGCGGATCGATGATCGGGCTACGGGGTGGCACTACGGGAATTGAATCGGCCGATGCACCAAATGTCCTGGATGGACTGTTAATTGGTCTGTGTCCTGGATGGACTGTTAATTGGTCTGATTCCAAGATTGTTTATTGGACTCAACCAAAAGATATAACAAGTTATAGTCTGGGTGGCTTAAATACTGTCTGTCAAACCCCGCCCTATCCCATGACAAGGGATCGAGGCTGGGCTAGCAGAGTCTAAACACGGGAATTGATTGATAACATAGTCTTGCAAGATTATGGCCAATGGTTAGAGGTGGAGGTAATAGGCGATTAAGTTAATGGTAAACAATGAATAGCTGTCTAGACAAGACTAAATGGTCGTCTTTTCGACGACACTAAGCACACAGAAAGGGAGTGTCGTAAGTACCGCGAATGCTTCTACTGTAGTAGGAGCCAGGATCCCAACAAGGATGAATTAGAACCGCACAACGCCGCCATCTGTCCCCTCCCAGAAGAGGACGAGATCATCCGAGACGAGATACGGCAGATGAAGAAGGAGATGGGAGAGATCGACTCAACGCTGAATCGACAAGCCGAGAAGCGACAACGGATGAGCAGGGAAGAGGTGTACCGTCAATAATCGCCGCCTCGGGAGTATAGTGGATTCCCGTTATCCACTATCTTTTCCCTTCAATTGCATATAGTTAATCCGATAGTTAAGCCTAGTTTTAGATATTAAGATTGAACATCTGTATTTATAGAAATCGTACTATTGCAATTTGAATCATAAAAGTGCATTAAGATGAAAAGCGATGATTGACCGCGCAGAACGGCGATGTTGTGAGAGACACACAAAGAATGCCAACACAACCCGTATAAAAGCCGCGCGCATAAGCATAGACTGCCATTCGCATATTCTCGACCATACCATACCATGCAGCTCGGATTACTTATATTATTATACTTTCCTTAATTGTTATATCATCGTATTAACTTTGATATTTATTGTTACTTGTTATTATCGTTACTTTATTCGTAATAAAGGTTTAATTACCCAAGTTTGAGGTAACCACACACCATACCACCTGTGCCAACAGTCTTCCCGCCTTTACACCGAAAGACCCGCGTGGCAGATAAAAGAGCAACCAAGGCACAAAGGAAACTGTTATATAGATGTGCCTAACCGTTTTCCACGTAACTTTTGTTGGTGATGCTCTCTCAAGCTCTTTAGATAGTGAGACTGCCAGATTTCCCAAAACCTTTCTGTTCGTGAATGGGAATATTGGAGAGCTTGTTGAGCATCTCTTCTCGTCCGTAACTGATATATATCTCTATCTGGTAGATAGTCATCTACCATGCTTTCCGTGTTTTGGAAAGGACATGTCAGTTCGATATCCTTTTGGATGAAATCGATAGAGCGAAGAAGTGGTTGATTGTCCCAAGATTCTTCTTGATATGTTAGTGGTCGTGTGTTAAGACACGCTTCTATTTCTGTGAGGATTGTTGTAAGGTTGTCTAAGTTCACGACCTTTCTTCCTAATGTCTTATACAGCGAATGCTTCACTAGCTTAATTAACCTCTCGTAAAAACCGCCCTGCCACGGCGAGTACGGTGTGTTATAGTGCCACGTGATACCGTGTTTAGACATTAGTTGGTCAACAGCAGACCCTCTTGTGAATTGTCTGGTAACGTCTGCCAGAATTTGATCACCTAGCGTGAAGGTATGTGCATTGTCACTTGTGATCGTTGAAGGTACTCCTCTTCTGGCCATAAAGCGTCTCAGGGCATTAATGAACGTTTCTGTGGTCATGTCTGTGACCAATTCCAGATGCATTAGGCGGGTCGTCGTGCATGTCAGTATGCAGCCATACACCTTATTATTCTTTTCTGTGCCAGTAGATATGGTCAGTGGTCCGAAATAGTCTAGTCCTACATGTTCGAATGGTCGTGATCTTATGACTCGTCTGCTTGGTAGATTGGTCATATTGGGATACTTGTACGGTAAATTGTTAGTTTTCTGACACGGAATACACCGTTTTAGTACACTTCGTACCTGTCTCCGTAGTTGCGGAATCCAGTATTGTTCGCGGACTGCTGCCATGGTGTGGGCAGTTCCTTTGTGGTACTCTGCGTGTTTGTCCCGTATGATGAGAAACGAGAATGGAGTTTTCGGAGTTATGAAGATGGGGGACTTTTCTTCATCGTTTAAATGCGATTGATCCAGTCGTCCATAACAACGAAATATACCTGCTTTGTCTTTCTGCAGGTTCAACTGTGGGCACTGTCTTAGAACTCCATCCGTAATTGTGACTTGTTGAAAGTCTCTTATTAGTACCTCATGAGCTTGCTTCAATTCGTAGCCTTGTAGAGTAGTCGAGGTGCTCTTTGTATTCAAGAAAGGTAAATTGATAACGATTCGAGCTCGGGTCGCTACCGAGACTTTTGCCATGCACCGTTTGATGAATCGAAGAACTTGAGCCATGACTCTTGTAGTCATATGTACGCTAGAATAGTTTTTATCTAGCATGCTCCAATTAAGCAATGAATTAGTCTCATTATTGGAATGAGATATGTGATTCGTGGTTGTAGCTGTCACTATGTTGTCATCTTCCCAAGTAATCCTGAACAGACTCATTGTTGTGGGCCATTCCGAAGACTCTCTTCTGATGTGCTCAGGTCCATTCCACCAGTAATGGGTATCGAACTCGTGTGCTGATAATCCTCGTGTAGCACAGTCTGCTGGATTAAGATGGGTAGGTACGTGTCCAAATTGAATGTGTGTTCCATTGTTCATAATCTCCATAACTATTTTCCTAATCTCTCTGCATCTGTTCGAAACTAGCACACCTAAACATTTACGGTCCAGAGGGGCTTGAATCCATTTTAGTGCAATTTCCGAGTCTGATAGAATAAATATCTCGTGTATCGGGATCGTCGAGCGTAGAGATTTGAACACTGCTAATGCTAAGCGTGTTCCTATGGTAATGGCGTTCATTTCCAGTTTTGGAATCGTTGAAATTCCTTTAAGTGATGCTAACTTTGATTTGGCCATGATTAAGTAACTGTCATCAGTGGTGCTCAAGTATGCACATGTTGCGATGGCTTGTTGACTGGCATCCGTAAATACGATAATTCTCGCAGGATGCTTGCCTTTGTAAATGTGTCGAGGAATGCGTTTTTAACAATGGTTGATGTCGTTCACAATTTCAAGCCATCTAGTCCTGTGGCTATTCTGCAGAGGTGAATCCCAGGCATAGTCTGTTGCCCATAGCGATTGTAGGAAAACCTTAGCTTTTAGTAAAAGAGGCACGAGAAATCCTATTGGGTCGTAGATTGATGCTAGTTGCTGAGATACCGTTCTTTTTGTTACGGATTCCTTTTCTGGCAGGAGGCATCGTAGTAGGATCTCGTCTTTTCCTGAGTCCCAGGGTATTCCTAGAACCTTGGGGACCTGATTATTTGCCAGATCCACTGATTGGATATGTTTGACAAAATCTTTGTTGTTAGACATGAACTCGCGTAGGTTCATGTTTAACTTGTTGAAGAGGTTCTTTGTTCTCTGGTATTTGTCTAACGCTTCATCTATGGTTTCCGCTCCTAACAAGAGATTATCCACATAGAGGTTGTGTTGAATCTCTTCTGTTAATTTGGTATGCTTATCCTTTCCATTTTCCAGATGAAACTGTATCGTTGCTGCCAGTAGGAATGGAGATGCGTTGATTCCAAATGTTACCCTTGTGAATCTGTAAACTACGATATTGCTTCCCTTGGGAGGCTTTGATATATCCTTAATCCATAGGCAACGTGTAGCATCTCTGTCGGCTTCTTGCAGTCGTACTTGCAGGAATGCTTTTTCCACGTCGGCAATAATTACGTATGACGGGATGCGGAATCTTAGTAACATGCCATATAGTTCTGGCATGATTAGTGGTCCTTGATGGATGACCTCATTCAACGATGGGCATCCTTTATAGTGCGCTGAAGCGTCGAAAACAACTCTGAGCTTAGTTGTATCCTTCTGAGGCGTGATGACTGCCTGGTGAGGAATATAGTGGAGGATTCCATCAATAGGATCATTCTCGTCCACTTCTTCTAGTATTCCTTGCTTCAGCTGTTCTTTGAAGGTTTTGTCGTATTCGTTCATTGTCCATGAGTTATTTTTCAGCGATTTTAGTACACTGTCTAGTCTCTTCATGGCAATTGCTCTATTATCGGGAAGTGGAGGCTGGTGCTCTTTCCATGGTAGGCGCACATAGTAGCCATCTTCCCTGAGTTGGATAGTTTCTCGGAACTGTTGCTAAACGCGTTCGTTGGTCGTGTTCCGTTCTACAATGTCTTGTCCGTGGAACTCATTTATCCCTGATGAGTCCATCGTCCAGAAGCGTTCCCACGTTTCTCGATACCCATTATCTAAATAAGGAGATACGATAGTATTGACGCGGTGTGCTATCGCGGTCGTTTCGCGCTGAAGACCGCTAACAATATATCCCAACTTGCTTGGGATAAATCGTAGTCCTGATGGAAGCAGTACCTGTGTTCCATCAGTGCTCAATAGAGTCCATAGTTGGTCACATCCGAGCAAAATTTGAGGTTGAATCTCGTTCTGTTTCTTGGGTAGTGCCAGATCTATGTCATTCCTCCTAATGAATTGGAGGTCCTCACTGCTTAGCTTGGCTCGCTGTAGCGTTGTCGTGAGGATATCGCTAGTGTGTAGATGCAGACTGTGCTGCTGACCGTCTTGGTCAAAAATGTCAATCGTTATGACATTGCATTCCTGTCGTTCAGGATGTTCAGATCCAAATTTGTGGATGAGAAGACTTTTCTCTTCCAGAATTGGCAAATTCAAACTCTTTGAGAGTTTCGCATCAATGAAGGAGAGTTCTGAACCAGTATCAAGAAGTATATCAACGTTCTGTAATTGATTCTTCTTGTGGTTCAATAACTGTGCCGTACCTACCAAAAGAAGAACTCGCTCGTCTCTTCGGTGAGTATACGGTTTTTGGTGAAGGCTACCGTCTTCCTTCACTTTAGTGTCGTGAGAAACACAAGTATGAGTAGTTGTTTTTCTTCCTGATTTGCCGTGGGTTAGTGGCGTTTCTTTCGCACCTTGATTGGTGCTGCGAAAGCAAATTGACGTATGATGTGGTTTATTACAATTACGGCACCCTTTGGACTTACAGTCTTGGATTCGATGATTGCTGTCTCCACAATTAAGACACCTATTGTTCCTTTGTAAAAACTCCTTTCGCAGTAGTGTGGTATTGAGTTTCATGCATTGGAACCACTTGTGTCCAGTTTGAAAACAGTTGGGGCAAGAAGTTCCTTTATGTCCATTAGATTGGTACCTCCTTTCGTTTACGATGAAGTTTCCTCTTGGTGGATCTCCCTTGCTCCATTGATCTTCACCGGCTGTTTCTTCTTTTTCGAATCTCTGTTCTGCGGAGATAATTTCTTCTAATACTTCTAGCATTGTTTTCATATCCCAAGGGGTAATGCTGCCTCTTAGGTCTTTTCTTCTCCGCACTCTATCTCGTATCATGGGTTTAAATTTGGTTAATACCAAATCCAGCGTCAGTCTATTGTCCATCGACTCCATTTTGCACAAACATTGACTGCACCTTATGCACAGAAATGTTAGCTAATCCATCATGCTGGCCAAAAACGGCAATTGTGGCAACAGGAGTAATAATATACGGACTCATCATAAGTTTATACTTTTTGTGCTATGTTCCAGTCATCCTAGGATCCCCTATAGTGATGATTGCTAAAGGATTAGGGTATAGCCTATGGGTAATTACTCTACACGGAATCAGACAAATATGTTTAGCTCTGACGTCAATAAGTAATTATCTATATCAACAGAGACAAAGACGACGTCGAATCAATTTATGGACTTCCATACCAATAATAATGGCAGTCTACAGTATACAAAGAGCTACCTCCTGTCAAGAGGTGGACGTGTTTTTCCATAGAGCTCGCATGTGTAGAACTACTGGTCAAGTCAGTACGTGCACGTTAAAATCTTCACAAATATTGAAGATAAATCCGTTCAAACAGGAAGCATGCCTCGCACTCTCTTCTAATAGAAGTATCTACAAGGAAATACGCGTACGATGGAAAGACATTCAGCTTTCATGCGAGAAAGAGACAATAATGTTCACGAGGAGTACTCAATACAAAGTGCTGGACAGCAAACGATGTTCTCATACTGGATCGTGTATTGGTGAAAAATGCGGAAAAATCAACAGGATGTCACTAATACCAGAACTCCGTGAAGCCAACAAATATGCTGGAATAACGAGGTGTGTCGAAAGTTGTGGCGGACTGGGATGTGACTGTTTCTACCCCAGTTCAGGATGCCTATTCTATCGCATCTACCTCGTACCACTAGATGATAACCAGTACGAGATATTTCGTTGCACACGATGGAAAGAGACAGTAGCAGTACAAATATCAATAATTGATAAATATGGAAATTACTCTGTTACTAGAGATGTAATTTTAAAGCCTAATATTCCGTACCAAGGAAATAAGATAACAATAACCTTATCGGCAGTAACTCTCCCACCAACACCAATACTCGCCGATTACTTCATATCCAACGGAGAAGATACGGCCCGATGGCCTAAGGAGTACAAACCGCCACTACGGTGCGCAACAGTAGAAAAAGCACGACATTTAAAATGTGCGGTAATAGAAGAGTGTTCGTGTTCACCAGCAGAGAACTCGATCCAATGCGAATGCACAGAACGAAATATCTCACAGATTTTCTATAACATGGAGAACAGACTACCATTTACATCGCCATCTGTGAAATTCCAACAAACAACAGGCTCAGTAATTGCCTCTGTTCCAACCCTACCAACGGCAGAATTCATTCTTCATCTCGACGAATCAACACCAGTATCAATACAGGTGGAAGACACAACGTGTTCAATTGAACCCACTCATATTGAAGAATGCTATTCATGCTCAAAAGGAGCCAAAGCGGTTGTCAATTGTTTCGCAGACAAACGAGATCAGATGGCTAAACTAAGATGTGAAGGCCATACCTTCACAATCCCATGCTCTTTACAAGGGACCACTTCTGTACGGTTATTCAACTATGAACAAGCAACGGTACACACAAAGTGTGAAATTAAGTGTGGAACCACACCCACATACACCGAGTTAACAGGAATACTGAGATACACGGGAAATCTTCAACAGTCACTAAGAAGAATGGTCAATGGAGAAAGTAACATACTCTCAGAGATTAACATCCCGGACATCGGTCACGTAGCCACTGTTTTTATAAAGTGGTATACAACAACGGTATTTACATGTATCGGTGTATGTCTGGCACTTGCATTGACATACCTTTACGTCGTCACGTGTGGACCACGAATAACTTCCTCATGCGGAAGACTAATTCTTCAAACGATCACCAGTATCGGAAGAAAATTACTACACATCCCATTATGGTTTTTTCGTTCTAAAACACAAAAGTATGAAAAAAGTGCAAAGGATCTTTAGCATACTGGACAACGTACGCACAGAACTGCTATATCCTATTTTTATTTTGCTTAAGCACATTGTATTTATCTGCACCTACCACTCGCACTCCGCGAAACCCTCTTTACAATTTCTCTATAGTAATATTTTCAGAATGACCACTAAATACACGAGCACATATCTCGAAGAGAGATTACGTAAAGAACTTATGAAGAAATTAACTATTGCAAAGAATACAACAAAAATACCTACCCCCAAAGATATACTGGACACAATCACCCAGTGTGCCGATCGTTGCTACTGGATAACGGACGATTATCATACGGCATTTACTGAGTACCAGACTCTACAATTATCAGCACGAGCAACACGTTCAACCACGGGGGGAGCACAAAAGCTCTTCATGGAGATATCAATGCTTTTGTCTAAGCATAGGAATATGCTGCGGATGAGAGAACAAGACGCGACACGATTCAATAATGCACATGAAATATACGAGACCCTCACAGCAGGAGGATTATTAGACGAACTTGAACGCGTGTCATCAATAACCGAGCTAGCCAATCGTAAGCTACAAGATGCACCTAACGGAGTGGTCAATCCACATTACGAAAGGCTAGATGTAATCGAAATGTTTAAACTGAACCACATGAGGTTCATGGATTTACTGGAGGAAGAAGAAGACGAAGTCAACGCTCTTAAAACAAGAATCTTCAAGGCACAAGAATCGGCAGAAGAGGAAAGTAGTGAGATCAAGAAAAGCTTACACGAGCTGAAAGAAATGACTCAGTCTCTTCTTAATTCAGAGGAAAGTACCCAAACCCAGACTAACGTACAAGAACTCAAAGCGATAGAGCAAGCGATAGTGGACCTAACGAAAGGGCTACGGATACAAGACATTCTCCACATAACACGAGATAAGAAGATAGAAAGCATGCAAGAATCGATTAACACGTTAGCAAGAACGATAGAGGCAAGCAACGCCACTCTACTCGAGCAGTTAACGAAGAAAGTCAGTGAAACAATCACCACGAGGACAATTGCAACACAAGTAACAGATGAAGTTACAACGGAAACGCATTCCGTGGCAACGCAAGTAGTTACAACGGAAACGCATTCCGTGGCAACGCAAGTAGTTACAACGGAAACGCATTCCGTGGCAACGCAAGTAGTTACAGCGGACTGGTATGGAATAAAAGAACAAGATATAGGATCCATATCCTTGGATGAAGAGCTCGAAATACCAAAACTAGAAAAAAGACCCATCATACAGGCAACAGGTAAGCGGCAATCATCTGCCATAGACCCTCAACACGAAATACAGCAACAACTAAGGGACCTGGAACGAATAACACGACAAGAAGCCAGTCTCACAAAGAAAATGAAATATATCACGAGGAACTACGGCGCCAAAATACGAAGAACACAAGACCTATCAATGGAATGTGTGTTCTGCCGACAGATTGGACAACATTATTCAGACTCCTGTCCGATAGTTCGAAGAACGATTGAGAGGAAAGAAATGATTCACAAACAAGCGAGATGCCCGCTCTGTCTTAATACACATGCCTGCACAACATGTACAAATAGTAGAGACTGTTTCTACTGCAAGGACGATCACAATACTGAAGACCATCATAGCGCACTTTGTCCCAAACCAGAAGAAATGGCTAATATCCAATGGCAAAAGAGGAAAGCTAAGAAAAATATACAGATCATCGAACTACTACAAAAGCAACAAGGAGACAACCCAACAAGAAGCAGTACGGCTCAGATACGACACTTAGATGACTCTTGTTCCCGGGGAGTGTAGTGGATTCCCACTACCTTTTCTATTCTCGTGAATCCGTCCTCGACCTTAGAGTAACCCTAGGATAAGAGAACCACTACTACTAGTAGGGACTAATGTTATGTTAATTAAGTATCTATACTGTAGTTGATATAAATTAGAATTCTAGACTTCTATTAGCCTAACTTCTTATCACTATACGATCTCACCATTGCTAAACGGATTTGTTGTGATTGCGCGGTTTGAATATGTTATGAGAACCGCGACATGTTGCATCAGATAAAAACCGTATATAAGTCCGCGACCGGCGAGAGAAAGCATCGTTATTTGAATTCTCTGTCGGCGTGTTACTTTTTTAGTTCAAAGTGTTTTATATGTTTCCTTCCTTTATGCTCAATGCACTTAGCCCATGCTAAACCACGCCTTCGATATAATTCATTTTATCTTCTGCATTCACTTAGGACAGTCGTCCATTTTCAACTTTATGAATATCTCATCATTTCTTATTACTCCCTCACGAACATACACGGTATTACTTCACGAGACTGTTCTTTATTGTCCTGTCTTTATTTGTAAGTATTATACATTATTTAATATGCTCGTTAATTGTTATTATTGATTTGTTATTCTTTATTATTGATAAAGGTTTAATTACCCAAGTTTGAGATACGCTCACACAACTAAGACCCGCGTGGCAGGCCAGAACAACATACACCAGAGAGCTATCTTTTACACAGATATATTTTGGTGCAAAGTACATTTTTAACACCTCGTATGATATAACACTTCCGGATTTCTCTCTTAAATCGATTAAGGACACTTTAAAAGAATTTGAATATCTCACAGATCTTCCAGATAACTTGTATCTACTGGTTGTAATCATAGGAGTGGGAATAATACTGTGGGTTTCATTAATCACTTATCCCATTATTAAGGGAATAAGTACATATTTATTATTCTCCCCAGTGTTTAAAATGATTAAGAATACGCATAAGATATCAGAAGAAAATGAAAGGAAATACATCTAATTCCTTTTCCCATATACCCTGCGAAAATGATCAGGCATATAACGTGAGCAATAACTCACAAAATCTCGCAAGAGTTCCCGACATGACCTATGCTGTCTATTCATATAGAGGTCATAAATGTTAGGTTAAATGGTTTCCAACGAAACTAGCTCGACCGTTTGGCACAACAATATGTTGTGGCGAGTGAGTTATTCAAACGTGTATCTCATGATCTTTCGCAAGGATTTAATTCATCTGATATCTCCATATTTCGCTGAAAACCGCAATAGCTATATATATATATTTACATATTTCTTCTAATCACTAATTCCAATCTAACAGCCAAACCTATATAAGAATGCGAGAAAACAGATCTGTACCGTCTTCCGATATAGAAGCACAACTTAAGATGGACCACTTCCCTGACAGGTTTCCTTATTTCGATGGTGAGCCAAGCTGCACGGACAGCGATAACAGCTTGGAGGGCGAGGACGACCTTATCACAATCGAAGATGAAGAGTACTCGCTATCGTCGGACGATAAAGACGATGACATGGAGGAGAACGACACCAAAGAAGCCTCCACCCAAACAATTTGCTCATCCTTTTGTGATTTATGCTTTAATTATGTTGTGCAATAAAGATTTTCGGGCCGGAGTGTTACGAACATTCGTAATAATTAATTGCGGGCTTTCGTAACAATCGCATCATTGCGATAAATTCCCAAGAGAATCTTTATGTGCAACATTCTTGAGAATGTTTGTGTTAAACATTGATGTTTCTCGATAAGCGCAGTAGGTCTAGCATTCCAGTAGCTGTAACATAAACATACCACACATATAAAAGAAGGTGCTACTGGAATGATATTAGTTTTGAGATCAGCCTCATAGTCCTCTTGTCAACTCATCTTAGTTGTCAATTTTCTCGTCCTCTCATTGATTGTATTATATCGTTGTATTGCAAGGTTAGTCAGTAAACTTTATAATCTATCAATTGGCTCTCTCATTTCTCATTTGCAAAGGAAAAGGAAAGAAAATAACAGCAAAATAGCTTCTTTTTCTTCTTTTTCTCTTTACTGTTGAAAGTACAATCTCCCTTTTATACCTCCTATGAGCCCCGCCTTAGATGGCATATGCCAATACTTCGTAAAAGCATAGTTCTTATAAATGCCTAGGATATAATAGGAAGGTTGGGGAGAGAAAATTCTTGCATACAGAGTTAGAAGATATGCAGAAGAAGAAAGGAACACGCTATCCTTAAGGGACTCATTTAGGTGGTCTAAGGAAGGAATGGTATCCTCTAATGTACTACGAGTGATATGGGTTGTGCAAGAAGGTAACCTATTCACCAAAGCCAGGGTTCAACGAAAGAGCAATGACCAATCGGACAATAAATGACGAATAGCATGTAGCCCTAATGCGTTAGAAACCCCGGAGCACATAGCATCAGTTTGTTCCCATTGGAGAAGCAACCTGATGTTGGAAAGGCACAACGCAGTCGGTAACATTATACATGATGCAATGGCCAAAAAAAATGGATTTGATACCCGGAGAAAACATTCTGAACCAGGATTGGAAAAAAGGAATCTTATTATCTATTGGGATCAAGCCATATATACCGAAAAAGGAGTCCGCCATAACAGACCAGATATCACCTCTGTTGCTTTATCACACACAACTATATGGTTCATAGAGATATCCATATCATGGTACACTAGGATCAACCAACAAGAAGATAGGAAGATCCTCAAGTACACAGTGAACGGAGATTTACCGAAAAATACACCAGTAAACGAGTTCAACTACGGTGAAAACTTAGTGGCACTACTCAGAAAGATAGGAAGTGTACTGTCAAATTTGCCCCAATTATAATAGGGACATGTGGAGAGTGTTCAATTAAACTAAGAAAAACCATCAATAAGTTAAAAATACCACTGGAAATTGACCACCTGATCGAACAATTAGGAAGAGTGGCTGCACTAGGTACCTATCGAATAATAAAGGCACATCTCGCGAACCCAACCATAGAAGAAACTGCGTGACGAGATAAGCCATAAACCAAACCCGCGTGAGGTACGGCGGAGTGTAATAGACGCC
>CAXIWP010000035.1:15000-27500 GCA_964036235.1 Heterorhabditis bacteriophora | reverse complement strand
AGCGCGGGGCGGAGTCAAGGGGGACATGCGGGTGTACTGAGCTCTGACCCTATGGACATACTGTAATTGTAACTATTCTTTATTCCTCTACTAATAAACCTTATTAACTAGGATGTATTCTTTATAACTCATATATAATAATTATCCGCTACACATTAAATGTTAGTAGCCAGCCTGATCACCTGGTTACCTACGCCACTTCATAGACTATCTTCTCAATACCTTTCACACCCAAACACCCTCAACATAAAGGTTACACATATACCTTTACATGGAGGTCCCGGACTTACTTTAGTTGCTGTATTTTCTTTTATATTCTTCTATTGTCATAGTGGTTTTGAGCCTCAGGACATTTATATTCAGTCAGTGATATTAGTATTTACACTACTATTATATTATTATGCTCGAAGTCTGAAGTGAAGAATACTATATTCCTCGTCCACCTTTTTGTTGTGGAATCGTTGCCTCTATACAAATCAAGTAAGTAATATTTTTAGCGAGCAATACATTTTTAAGGACGAGATGAGCCCGGGCGAGGGTAGGTTGCGGTTTCCGCATTAACTAATTTTCGACAACCTACTTGAGGCTGATATTACGAAGAATGAAAACCGGTCATTTAGCGCGCCATATTTAGCATATTTAACACAAATAAGGAGCTCCTCAAAAATATAAAATAAATAAAAATAATAAAATAAATTAGAATAAAAATGAAATAAAAAGTGGAATAAAACTAAGAATAAGAATAATAAGGATAAGAATAAGAATAAAAATAAGATTAAGAATAACAATAACAATAACCATAACAATAATAATATTAGTAATAGTAATAGTAACCATAAATAATATACTATATTATAATGCAATAAGATATAGAAGTAAAAATACTTAATATATATGTATGTTAAGAAGTAAATAATAACGTAGAATGTTAGTATATGTAAGACTTAGGCATAGGACAAAAGATGTAAGTTGGTAATAAGAAATTAATTCATCTGATTATTTATAAGAATACCATTTATCTATTCATCTCCAAAAATATAGTTGGGTATATCTATCCAATTTCTAGTAAGTATACGGTAACAAGAAACAGAAATAGCAAAATGATAAATTGCGCGCGTGGAAAAATGGATGGTGCCTATTTGCGCTGTTTCAATGATGGATAGCAGGAACCAGGGATTAGATGTGAAAGAGCCCGCCGTAATTAGGAAACCAAAGAGTGTGTAAAGATGAATGCTACACGAAACTTGTGTATCTTGGGATTAGAGTAAGCCGAGTTAGCTATATATATAGGATACAGAACACTTCAATGACATTTGATTCTAGCACAGCATTTTGTGGCCGCTGTTATTTTCTCTCTATTCTCTTCTTTCTCTCTCTCATTTACATTTAATACATGTTAATAGTCATAAGTTATAAGTATGATTCTACTATTTCCCAACTGATAAACCTAAATTAATAATTCGAATATAGATTGAGATACACTCATGCACTTAATATATTCTGTTCTTGTGTTACTAATTTCATATGTAGGATAAAACAACTGAAGACGCGAATGCTTATCATTTCTCGAATATCATCATAATCTTGTCTCTATACATTATCAATTCTAAGTCACAGGTAATTAGTTAGACCTGACCAGTCTACGAAGACACTTAGACAACACCACCAAAGGAGAATTTCCTATTCCTAGAACATCTGTATTGTAACTGGACTCAGTGAGTTAAGTAAGAAAGGAAATATATCCAAAGTGCCAAATAATCACTATCACTAACTATAGTATTGAACGCTAAGCATAGACTACCGCGCAAACAGTACTTAGTACGAAAACAAAATAAAAATAGCTACCTCAAATAAATATAATTTACGATCAAAGGGCTCAGTAATACTTAAAGATATGGAGGATATGAATACAAGTAGCGAAACAATAAGAGATACCGTAACTCCAAGGATAAAAATAATGCTATCTGACCCTGCGAAAACTAAACGGGCTAGGAACAGGCAAACCAAGTCGAATAAGAATAATGAACAACAGCATGAAGAAGATAGTGATAGAGATGAGTTAACCACCAAGGAGGTTGCGGAAATTCTGGAAGCAAGAGTACCAAAGTACTCAGGAGAAGAAGAGGAACCATTTGTCTCATAGTTGAGGAAATTTGTTGAAGTGTTGGAACGATTCCAAATTCCAACGAGAAAAGCACAAAATATGCTAGCAATGCACCTAACTGATACAGCTAGATTGGTATATGATAATATAAGTGATCCACAGAAGAAGTCTTGGGAAGAACTTGTTCAAGAATTAGCAAAGAGAATGAAAAACCCGTGGACTATCAGGGAAGCGCGACGTGAATTATTCCAAATGAAACAAGGCTCCGAATCGGTAGGAAAATTTGCTAAGACAGTAAAATCTAAAGTGGAAATTGCTTTTCAAGGATATCCTGCGAAACAGATGGAAGAGAATAAGATGAGTTTCTTTTTGAACGGATTGAGACCAGACATAAAGAAGACGATACAGCGTCAAAATACACCACAATCGTTCCAAGAATTGATAACGATGGCACAAAATGAGGAACAACTACTGAAGCACGAGAAATCAGAAGAACTGGAACGGATGGATAGCATTAACATGTTACGCCTAGAAGACCAACTGGAAGAAGTACAGAAGAAACTGAAACAGATCAAAACGGACCCTCAGCCAAGAACAAACCATAACGAAGATAGGATGATAACGTACAATAATAGAAATGGAGGAAATAGACCTGTAAGAGGAAGAGTATCATATAATGCGAATTATTTCTCTAATCGAAATGGAACACAAAGAACAGGAGGACGTTTCACCGAAGGTTTTAGAAACTATAGAGGAAGACCTTGGAATCAGTGGAGACCACCATTCTTCAATAACAGGAGACAAAACTACAATACGAGATATCACGGAAATTCACACTACTACATGCAGCAACAGCAGAATTATATGCAACCACCGCGACAACAAGCCATTATGCCATATAACCATCAGGAGGAGGCATACGTACAATCATTGCCGATCACTAATCACAACACACGGTTTATGCCAAGTATCAGTACTATATAGACCTTGTGCGCATTAATGACAGTGGCATATGGAAATCCCACGCAATACCAGATATGTGGATTCCATGAAGGAGGAAGACTATATGCTCCACCATACCTTCCCAACTATCATGTATTAACAATGGAGGAACCACTAAAACAATTGATGACAACGGTATACGCGGAAAACCAAAAACCTTTCAAAATGAAAGCGATCAAGTGCTTTGAGGAAATTCTTGAGATGAAGATAAGAAGTCTTATGGGAATAAAAACAGACTCAACAGTACTGAACCGTACACGGAAGGCAGTATCAGAAAAGGAATGCCGTAGAGCACTGGAGGAAGGAAAAATAGACGGCGAAGAGTTACAAACATTTAGACCATATATTAAACGAACCAGGATTATCGACGCTGATCCGGAAATAGTCATGTGGGGAGTACAGAAGAAAATAAGAAATGTATATAATGTAGAATATGGAGAAATATCAACGTTTGATGGAACAACGGTAAATACAGAACTAGGTGACACAAGCGGTTGCAAACTATCAGATAGTTACTGTATGAGAGATCATTATATTATAATCTGGGAGAAAGTTGTAGCTGAGACATGGTGTAAATATAGAGAAATAGGGAAATATAAAGCACTTGTAACAGTAAATACAATCGCAATAAAAGAACTAAATACTGTATTCGAATTAGAGGATACTGATATAGCTAAAAATGAAATTCTCCAACGATGTCATATAAATAATGCCCAACTAACTAAGACTGGCGAAATTCTAACTTTTCCTCAGTTACGAATGAACGAGACTGTAATTCACTACCTAACAAGAAGTGGAGTCACAAGAGAACGAAGTAAAAGAGCGTATATTACACGCGAAACCTCTCAGGGCGGACAAGTAAAAGTCTACATAGTCGATTACAATAATCAGAGTCTAGCAGAGAGAGTATTCGGAGAAACATCAGGAACATATATTCCATACTTTTCAACTAGACCTATTGTATATGAAAGGATTCTAGAAGAAATTAGACGTTGGGGAGTGACGAATAAAATGATTCAACTCCGTTTCAATAGTTATGAGAAGGAGGATGAAAGGATATCTGTATTAAGAACTATTCGATATGCTGAATATGTAGAAATGCAAAGATTAGTTTTGAGCTCAGTCAGGAGAGTGAGACCGTTTACCACAGCAGAAGAAGCAATAAGACAGGATCTACAGAAGTGGACGAATAATATATTTGATCCATATCTCGAGAGAGAATTTGGCCCTCTAAAGATTGTTATAGATAAGGAACGGTTGGAAAAAGGCGGTGGACCATTTTTCCTGGAACACTCACTTGTAACGCACCAGATCTATAACACTACTACACCTAAAATAACTAGTCAAACGAGATCGATAGTGTCGACGAAGACATTGATGGAAAACGTTGAAACATCGACGAGACCTATACGTGAAGAAACAATGCCAGTTTGGAAGAGAGCACAGTCCCATTCGCTAACAGCGACACAACACGTAAGAATACCCACAGTGGAAGGAAAACATATAGAGATAAGAAGAGCAGAACCCACCGTAATGGAAGTTGACCAAGGAGAAAAACGGAGAAAGAACGAGTGGGAACGACAACAAGCGGATATAAGAGAGCAATACGAACGTGATCTCGAGAGGCAAAGACAGTTGATGGATCAGTATAACAGTATCTTCTACTCTTATTACAACAAAGTATCAGTAAGCATAGCTTTAATGCGAACTGACACCACTACGGCCGCACGAATATTATTCAGCAGGACAGATATAGTTGCAAAGTTTGTAGGAGAAGCACTATTAGTGTCCGAATGTAGACAGGTGACACCAGAGCGAATACACTGGTCACGACGTATTAACGACTCGTGCTACGCACTCGTTCCAGTTGAACTTGAGAAGAATATTTGGTTCATTCTACCGTTGTCGCAAGATCTTGTAGAGTCATCCGAATTAGAAAAGTGCGGAGAAATCCCATACACAGTAACTAGAAAAGATGGAAAATGGAGAACTGAGTATGGAGAGGTGGATGTCAAACACATTCCTGTTGATCATAACAACAAGAATTTGAAACGACATCTGGTAACAGAACTATCGGGAGAACAACAATTATTCTACGACAACGATCAGAATCACGTGTATCCTTTTCAATTAACCTTCTGGGTTAAAAAGATTAATAACATCTTGGCAAAATATCCAGCAGTAGGGAAACATGTGCTTCAAGAAGTAGAACACATGCACCAGGGGATGAACAAGTCCCTGACAGCAATATACAACGAAGCTGCACAGAAGATTGATGGAATCAAGGATCAGATTTCAGACAAGTTTAAAAGCTTTGCGTGGAGTGTAGTGGGAATACCACTTGCGATCATCCTGACAGTGATATTCATCTACTGTTCAGTGAAATGTTACTGTTTTTATAAATCAAAACAAGTGACGCAAGAAGTCATAGCCATGGCAAGAAGAGTATCGCCGGGAGCTTTGAAACAAATAAGAAAACGGTTAAGAAAGGAAATGGTTAATAATGTGACACTTGATGAGACACTCATGGATATGAATCAAGTAGACAGTAATAACCAACGCAATGCGACAACGTATCATATACCGGAGATATACTCTATCATATGCAGCATAAATGGAAGAATTAACGAATTACCGTACATACAGATCACGGTTAACGACAAGAAATACAATGCACTACTAGATAGTGGAGCATCCGTTTCCTATTTTGGAACGAATATACTTCGAAGTCTTGGAATAAACCAATTGATAGACAGACAGTCTATACAAGCGAGAACAGCGAATGGCTCGACATTCACGTTTCTAGCAAGTGTAAAGCTGTGAGTGAAAATAGGTAGCCATGAATATGAGCACCTATTCCGAGTATCAAACGATGATGCTTGTCCAGCACCCATTCTACTTGGGGCAGACTTCATCAGAACCGTAAACTTGACAGGAAGAAGTATAACAATGGACTTCGCTAATAGAAAAGTTATGATTGGTGGAGAAACCAATCCTCTAGTGCAAGTGAACATAGTAATGATGGACGACAAAGATCACGATAGAAGTAGACTTAAAGTGAGACTTAACGACTCTATCATACTAGACAGGAGAACGGAAACAGTGGTACCAGTGAGAATTGAAGGAATACCAGAAGTGAGTAGACGACACAAAGATTATCTAGTGGAAGACAATCACAGAGAAGATGACCAAATTTACATGGTCGGAAGAACGCTAATAACCCCAGACAATCAAGGCAGGAGCGTTGTGATTATTTTAAATCCATCTAATACACAAGTGAAATTGTACAAGAACACACACATTGCGGATGCGTATCAAGTTGAAGAAGATCATCGGATATGCGCGGTAAATACGAAGCAGATGTACGTTGCTCCCGAAGTTTTCTGGGAACAGAGACTACCTATTTTTCGTCAACCGGAAGAACCCGAATATGATATAGCATCTGAGATAGATCTGAAGAAAGCTAATCTTAGCGAAGCACAAAAGGAATCTCTAAGAAATATTATTCGGAAACACCAGAATGCGTTCGTAGGACCGGATGGAGCACTGGGACGATATACAGGAACAGTACGACACAGAATTGATCTTGAGGAAAACGCAAGGATACCGGCAGCAAAGGTATATCGCGTGCCACCAGAAAAGAAGGCAGAAATAGAACGACAAATAAACCAGATGCTGAAGGATAACATTATTAGAGAATCGAATTCTCCATTTTGTGCGCCTATAGTACTTGTGAAGAAGGCAGATAAGAAGTCGTGGAGATTCACAACGGATTTTCGGGCTCTGAATGCCATCACAAAACCTACACAATCTATTCTACCTAATATTCACGATATATTGGATGCATGTGCAGGCAAGAAATACTATACAACGATGGATTTCCAAGCGGGTTTTCACCAGATACCGATGGAAGAAGCACATTGCGAGAGGACAGCATTTGCTTGTTTTCTAGGAGCATATGAATATATCACAATGCCAATGGGACTCAAAGGAGCACCAGGTACCTTTCAAAGAATAATGAATGGATTAGCAAAACAAATCAAAGCACGAGTGTTCATATACATTGATGACCTCGTAATAACATCAAGAACAGCGGAAGAACACCTAGATGATGTGGAAGAAGTTCTCTCGAACATAGAGAAGATTGGCATGAAATTGAAAGCGTCAAAATGTCTATTTGCTCAACCGGAAGTGAAGTTTCTAGGTTTTATTCTCAGCGAACAGGGAATAAGGCCAAATCCAGAAAAAACTTGGGCGATTGATAAGTATCCAACACCCAAGGACGTGAACGATGTACGTGCTTTCATAGGAATGACATCATTTTTTCGTCGATTCATTGACAAGTATACCCAAGTAGCAGCACCTTTGACAGAATTGACCAAGAAAGACACACCATTCACATGGAGCGACAAATGTGAAGAGGCATTTAGACGTCTGAAGACAGCAATAACGACAGCGCCAATTCTTGCACCACCTAAGTTAGGACGACCATATATAATAGAAACAGATGCATCAGGATTAGGAGTAGGAGCTGTATTAAAGCAAGAAGAAGACAACATTCAAAAAAATCATAGCTTATACCAGCAGAACGCTCAATAAACATGAGAGTAGATACCCAGCGATAGAACTAGAAGCTCTAGGTATTATTGTAGCGGTACAAAAATTCAAACCCTATATTGACGGCGCAAAATGCACTATAATAACAGATCATTCACCATTGAGATCACTATTACATCGTAAGGATCTGACCGGAAGATTGGCAAGATATCAGATAGTGCTTCAAGAATTTGATGTTGACATTGTATACCGACCTGGTAAGAAAAATGTAATAGCAGATGCATTATCACGTCATTCGCCAGAAGACAACAACGAGCCACTGATAGTTTCAATATGGGAAGATAATCTGTTGTTGAACAAAATTGACATTGCGGAGATAGCACGAGAGCAAAGAGATTGTCCGAAAATCGAGAGAGTGAAGCAGATGATCAAGAATACTTCGCAAGAATCAAATAACCATATACTAGGAAACTATAGCATAATTGGAGATATTCTATACAGAATACCGGATAAGGCATCGAAGAATCCACAGATCATACTACCGGATCATTCACAACTGAAATTTAGAATAATCAAGGATATTCATGAATCGAAGTTTGGAGCAGCACATCTCGGAGTGAACAAAACGAAATCCATAATCAGCAATACCGTCATATGGAATGGAATGTTAAAGGACATAGCGATGACAATAAAACATTGCGCATCATGTCAGAGAAGAAAGAATCCTAGCGCTTACAGAAACTGTGAGCCAATGCACCAATTCGATGTACCAACAGGACCCATGCAAAGAATGCACGCAGATTTCTTAGGTCCTTTACCACTAACACTTCAGGGAAATAAGTATATCCTTGTTATCATAGATGCATTTACGAAATATGCAATAGTTGAAGCGCTACCAGACCAAAAAGCGCATACCACTGTGCGAGCAATTGTAGATAGAGTGATAGCCAGACAAGGCGTACCAGAAAACTTAGTCACTGATCAAGGATCAAATTTTACAAGTCACTTATTTAAAAACGCTATGAAACTCTTAGGAATAAATCACTCGATGAGTACACCTTATCATCACCAGGCGAATGGATTAGTGGAACGACTCAACTTAACTTTAGAACAACTCATGTCCCACGCCACTAGTCAACAGTGTGATAACTGGGATGAAAATCTACAGCTTATTACCCATGCATATAACTCGTCGGAAAGCTCAATAACTCAAAATTCACCATTTTATCTAACCTATGGAAGACAACCCAATTCACCATTTACCACTGCAATTCAAGCACCAGTACGACAATACCGAGACGAAGATGATTATATAGCACAACTCACAGAGGATCTACAAACAGCCTGGAGACTAAACAACAAAATAATAGAAGACGCTCAACATAAGCAGAAGAAACGCTATGATTTGAGAAACCATGCCAGAGCAAGTGAGTTCAAAATTGGCGATAAAGTAGTTATTCGCATAAACAGAGCGAATAAACTAATGCCGCTTTTCAGCGAACCTCATGAAGTAGTAGCTATAGAAAATCCAAATCTTACTCTTAAAAATAATAAGGGAAAAATAAAAACTATGCATGCGAATCAAGTTAAACCATTCCACGCATGAATTTTCTCTTCTAAAGACTAGTGTAATTAATTAATATCTCTTTGTTAAAACATATTAAATAATATTTAATGATACAAGATTAAATAATATAACACAAATATTCTAAATAATAAAAAATAATCTTCTATGACGGATCAACCGGTGAAGTGGGAGTATTTTTCTTCTTATAATATACCCAAAATAGACCACCAAATAGCACGAGGAGGATCAATAGCGCGACGACAACAACAATAACTGTAGAAAATAAAGGATAATGTTAAATAGTTTAGGAATTAAATTATTCAAATTCTTACCATAAAAAATAACAGGAACATCATTTACGCGCGATTCGCAGGCAGCACCTTGCCAGCCTGCTCGGCAAAAACATTCTAAACCTGCCGAAGTTTGACCACATAGGTCTACTTCATTGTAATAGTTAAGATGGCCGCAGAAATAAGTGGGAACACTGTGCATAATCTCTAAGTAGC
The DNA here is from genome assembly GCA_964036235.1 of Heterorhabditis bacteriophora. Taxonomy (NCBI): domain Eukaryota; kingdom Metazoa; phylum Nematoda; class Chromadorea; order Rhabditida; family Heterorhabditidae; genus Heterorhabditis; species Heterorhabditis bacteriophora. Next base: position 17,764 of record CAXIWP010000035.1, on the reverse strand, counting down.
TACTGTAAACCAACGGAACTATGAGGAAGGATAAAGGTAAAGAAAATTATGTAAACGGAACAGAGGCAGGAGCCAGCCGACCGATGTGAATAAGGAAATGACGAGACAAAGAGCCTACAATGACCGGAGGATATTTTGGCTTTGAAACTTTCGGGGCGTGGCAATAACAGATAGGTTTGATAAACAAGTATTACAGATATTAGTAAACACTGTTCTTCAAGATGAGAAGCCCGAGAAATCGACGAAAAGAGAACATGGCAAGATTCGAGAAACCAACTCAGCAAACCGAACACCAGAGGAATAGAAACTAATTTTTTTAAGGAAATAATTTCAGAAGAAGCTGGTTTCCAATACAACTCAATAAGCGAAGACGTCTTCAGAAAAGAAACAAGTCAATTAAAATATTTATCATTGTTTTTCCAAAAACTTATTATTTAATTATTATTTCTACTCATTATTATTAGAATTTATTTTCCTCGATAACAATTAAAAACAAGCTTCATATATTGAACTTAGCCATCGCAATAATGCATCATAGTATTGTAATTCAATAGTTCACTCAATTATTGTACATCTTTTCTATTCTAACTATGAAACTTAATTGTATAACCAACCACGATATGAAGCCGTAGGGACCCTATGAGTAAGAGCGAAACGCAGGTGGTTCGCAATACTCGAGCTGCCTGAGGGAAACCTTCATTCCCTTGCGGGACATAGCCCACCCCGCCCTGTGCTAGCTCAACATCTCATAGCAGTCAAAATCGACTGAGCCGATCCATAACTAATAATCATGAATTATAATATTCACAATTTATTCACGCTTTACTTTATATATGATTAGATAGCTTTATATTTGAAATTGCCCTTATGACAATTTAGCATGTAAATTGTAAAATATTTTCACCTAACGCTTTAACACATAACCTCGCAGGAGCTTCGGCTTCTTAAAAGGGTGGGATGTCATATATATCTCTAGTCTACCCTGCGTCTCTAACCCAGCTGTCTATATAAGGGCAGCGCGGGGCGGAGTCAAGGGGGAGATGCGGGTGTACTGAGCTCTGACCCTATGGACATACTGTAATTGTAACTATTCTTTATTCCTCTACTAATAAACCTTATTAACTAGGATGTATTCTTTATAACTCATATATAATAATTATCCGCTACACATTAAATGTTAGTAGCCAGCCTGATCACCTGGTTACCTACGCCACTTCATAGACTATCTTCTCAATACCTTTCACACCCAAACACCCTCAACATAAAGGTTACACATATACCTTTACACTACCATCTGACGGATTATGACTGAACGCCTCTAAGTCAGAATCCTGGCTAGTCAAGGCAACAATAATGTTGCTTCCCGGTGTCGGGAGGCATCCTTATCTCGTGGTAACACGAGAGCTTATGCCCTAGTAAATGGCCTTGCCAATGGGGAGAATCCCTATTGGTTGCCAAAGCCAGATCACTCTGGTTCAATGTCGGGGCGCAAAATCACTTGCTTACGACTTGTATACTGGTCAAGGTGTTGTATCCAGTAGAGCAGTCTCTTTATACTGCGATCTGTTGAGACTATCCTTTGATTGGATGTTTTGTTATACAAGGTAGTAGAAATACCTACATTATTGAATTAATGCTTTATTATTGAGTATATAGTATAAGTACCCATATAATTAAGTTACTATATTTCTCTCTAAGTTAAAACGCCTATATACGGTATGTAGATCAAAAATTTACATAGGTATATATAAATACCAATATTATTGGTATGACCTACCGAAAATTTTCTAAGTCCATGGAACTACCCAAGTTATGACATGGCTCAGAAAAATTTCAAGGCATTGCCTTGGACATAGGCAAATTTCTATGTTCGACCAGAACATAGAAAAATTTTTGGGTTGTGACCAGAACATAGCCAAATTTCTGGACTTCAACCAGAACATAGAAAAATTTTTGGGTTGTGACCAGAACATAGCCAAATTTCTGGACTTCAACCAGAACATAGAAAAAATTCTGGGCTGTGACTAGTAATTTTTGTAATTACTGGTTGCGACCAGAACATAGAAAAAATTCTGGGCCGTGACCAGGAATTACAAAAAATCCTTGGCTGTGACCAGTAATTGCAAAAAATCCTGGGCCGTGACCAGTAATTGCAAAAAATCCTGGGCCGTGACCAGTAATTGCAAAAATTACTGGTCGCCACCAGGACTTGCAAAAAATCCTGGGCCGTGACCAGCAAATAGATAAAATGCTGGTCGGAACTAACGGCACGGGAAACAACTCCGATATGGTTTTGAACATAAGGGGGGATGGAAAAGGTATCAGTATATTGACGCCTTATTCGTAGCATCCATTGGTAGCAATCACAGTATTGAAAGGTATTGTGGATTGCGACTTTACTGGCTGCGGCCAGTAAAGTAGATTGGTGTTGTCACGGAGAAATGTGAATTTCCTGTGGTTTGATGGGTGGTTTGTGAAGATTGTTGTGTCTGACCAGGAAAGTATTTGCGATTTGTGGTTCTGCCCAGTAATTCGATTGGATTTACTGACGGGAGCCAAGAATTTACGAGCTGGGATGGTTCCGACGAATTTCTGGTGGTGGACAGGAATTTCGTGAAAATTACTGGTGGCAGCCAGGAATTGAAAGGGAGCGTTAAAAAGCGTTTACTGGGCTTGGGCTACAGATCCTATACGAATACTGGTGAAAAACGGGTATTATCAGTTACTACCCACTTATCTGATTGATTCTGTCAGCGCTATATGC